>MUZC01000533.1:12567-34857 GCA_002072015.1 Radix auricularia | reverse complement strand
CTCAGCCCTTTGTGTAGATATTTGTTTGGGATCAATTAGATCTATATGTCAGCTTACCTCAGCCCTTTGTGTAGATATTTGTTTGGGATCAATTAGATCTATATGTCAGCTTACCTCAGCCCTTTGTGTAGATATTTGTTTGGTATCAATTAGATCTTTATGTCAGCTTACCTCAGCCCTTTGTGTAGATATTTGTTTGGGATCAATTAGATCTTTATGTCAGCTTACCTCAGCCCTTTGTGTAGATATTTGTTTGGGATCAGTTAGATCTTTATGCCAGCTTGTCTCAGCCCTTTGTGTAGATATTTGTTTGGGATCAATTAGATCTTTATGTCAGCTTGTCTCAGCCCTTTGTGTAGATATTTGTTTGGGGTCAATTAGATCTATATGCCAGCTTACCTCAGCCCTTTGTGTAGATATTTGTTTGGGATCAATTAGATTTTTATGCCAGCTTTCCTCAGCCCTTTGTGTAGATATTTGTTTGGGATCAATTAGATCTTTATGCCAGCTTTCCTCAGCCCTTTGTGTAGATATTTGTTTGGGATCAATTAGTTCGATCTTTATGCCAGCTTACCTCAGCCCTTTGTGTAGATGTTTGTTTGGGATCAATTAGTTCGATCTTTATGCCAGCTTACCTCAGCCATTTGTGTAGATGTTTGTTTGGGATCAATTAGATCTTTATGCCAGCTTTCCTCAGCCCTTTGTGTAGATGTTTGTTTGGGATCAATTAGTTCGATCTTTATGCCAGCTTACCTCAGCCATTTGTGTAGATATGCCCAATATTATTTATTCCAACTCAATTTTAAAACTCCTTTGTATCAAATCTAGTCGCATTTTTTTTTCTTCTTCTTGTCCGTTTATTTTATAACTTGATATAAACTGCCGACATTTGAATGACCTTCCCATAGGTTACCTTCCTTGACCTGACAGCCCCGCAGTACGGACTGCCCATCTTTGACTGGGGGGTCAGCATTGAAGTCGCGGAGCACGTACCTGCCAGGTATGAAGACGTGTTCCTCGACAACCTGGTGCGACACGTCAGAGAGGGTCTGGTCATGAGCTGGGCTCCCCCAGGTTGGTCATTCTGTGTATGATCAGTTGGGGGGGGGGGATAGGATCCAACTTTGACATTGAGCTAACTGTAACATCGAGCCAACTGTAACATAGAGCCGACTGTAACATAGAGCTAACTTTGACACAGAGCCAAATTTGACAAAGAGCCAACTTTGACACAGAGCCAAATTTGACATAGAGCCAAATTTGACATAGAGCCAAATTTGACATAGAGCCAACTGTGACATAGAGCCAACTTTGACATAGAGCCAACCTAGACATAGAGCCAACTTTGACATAGAGCCAACCTAGACATAGAGCCAACTGTGAAATAGAGCCAACTGTGACATAGAGCCAACTTTGACATAGAGCCAACCTAGACATAGAGCCAACTGTGACATAGAGCCAACTGTGACATAGAGCCAACTTTGACATAGAGCCAACCTAGACATAGAGCCAACTTTGACATAGAGCCAACATTGACATAGAGCCAACTTTGACATAGAGCCAACTTTAACATAGAGACAACTTTGACATAGAGCCAACTGTAACATAGAGCCAACATTGACATAGAGCCAACTGTAACATAGAGCCAACTGTAACATAGCGATAACTTTAACATAGAGCTAAAATTGACATAGAGCCAACTTTGACATAGAGCCAACCTAGACATAGAGCCAACTTTGACATAGAGCCAACATTAACATAGAGCCAACTTTGACATAGAGCCAACATTGACAAAGAGCCAACTTTGACATAGAGCCAACCTAGACATAGAGCCAACTTTGACATAGAGCCAACTTTGACATAGAGCCAACCTAGACATAGAGTCAACTTTGACATAGAGCCAATATTGACATAGAGCCAACTTTGACATAGAGCCAACCTAGACATAGAGCCAACTTTGACATAGAGTCAACTTTGACATAGAGCCAATATTGACATAGAGCCAACTTTGACATAGAGCCAACCTAGACATAGAGCCAACTTTGACATAGAGCCAACCTAGACATAGAGTCAACTTTGACATAGAGCCAACATTGACATTGAGCCAACTTTTGACATAGAGTCAACTTTGACATAGAGCCAACTTTGACATAGAGCCAACTGTAACATAGATCCAACTGTAACATAGATCCAACTGTAACATAGATGCAACTGTAACATAGATCCAACTGTAACATAGAGCCAACTGTAACATAGATCCAACTGTAACATAGAGCCAACTTTGACATACAGCCAACTTTGACATTGAGCCAACTGTAACATAGAGCTAACTTTGACATACAGCCAACTTTGACATTGAGCCAACTTTTGACATAGAGCCAACTTTGACACAGAGCCAAATTTGACATTGAGCCAACTTTGACATTGAGCCAACTTTTGACATAGAGCCAAATTTGACATTGAGCCAACTTTTGACATAGAGCCAACTTTGACACAGAGCCAAATTTGACATTGAGCCAACTTTTGACATAGAGCCAACTTTGACATAGATTTCGTTAACGGGTGTATGTATATGTATGATGATTGCTGAGAAAGGTGTTAACATTTGGATGTTAGGTTTGTGTCGGGTATCGTATTTATTGGCTGTTCGTAGACAGAGCTGCCGTAACATACCAGACTCGCTCACCGATACTGAAGACTCGCTCACCGATACTGAAGACTCGCTCACCGATACTGAAGACTCGCTCACCGATACTGAAGACTCGCTCACCGATACTAAAGACTCAGTCACCGATACTAAAGACTCGCTCACCGATACTAAAGACTCAGTCACCGATACTAAAGACTCGCTCACCGATACTGAAGAGTCGCTCACCGATACTGAAGAGTCGCTCACCGATACTAAAAACTCGCTCACCGATACTGAAGAGTTCTTGTTTCTTTTCTTTTATGATACTGTCGGGAATTTAGGGCGGTCGACCTTATAGGCAGGTCTGGCGGGTGACCTTTTTGGCGCCACGGGGTTTGGCAAGTGTCCAGAGGGCCAAAGGTGAAAATGTGACATTCGGGTGTTATCTCGGTTGGACTGGGCAGGCAGACCATAGGAAGTTATTTGAAAGAGGAGCCGACGAGGGATGGCGATTACAGCAAGTGACCATGGCGGGTTACTTCAAACCACCCCACCCCGTCTTATCTAGGTCCAGGTACACATTATTGACATTTTGACTTTCGGACGGTGGGAGCTGGGGGCGGAGTCTGACAGGTATAAGAAGAACGCTCGGACTCAGACTCGGACACACACGGACGGAGAGAGACGGAGATAGTGAGATAGGGAGAGAGTTAGGAACGTGAATTAGTAGAATAAGATAGTTAAAGATGTTAATTAAGGAATTAAATATAATCAGTTGTGCATTCTGACTTGGAGTTCAGTGTTTTAAGAATAATTAACGAAGAGTGTGACAATTATAGAAATAGAGTGAAAGAGTTAGAGACACTTAACCTAAGAACAACCTAGGATCTTCACAATACATAGTCATTCTAACTTGTATACATGTAGCCGACAGAACCACGTATAGAAACTCATGTGCTTCCAATCACATTATCTCGTTTATCTAGTTTAATATCTTCTCTTGTTATTGATTGACCACCCCCACCCCCACCCTAACATAATTCTTAACTTTTAGAAAACTTGTTTGAACTTTAACCCTTCAAATGTAACTACTTATTTGACTAGTTTAATAAACCAACATCATATTTGACTATTACAACCTTTAGAAAATCATTAGTAAATCACGTGACTATCGAGATACTGATTCACACAATAAGTTAGTCTTTAGCTCCTTTCAAGATCAACAGAAATTTTAGTATCCATCAGATTTTTTCTTTAAATTTTACTATTATTATCCATCTGTTTTTTTTCCTTTTTAAATTTTTAGTATCTGTCTGATTTTTTTAATGTGGTAAAAAAATTCGCTTCATTTCCCAATTCCCTGATGTTAAAGGTCAAAGCGGTCTATCGCATGTCAACAACAAGATACGAGAAGACGTGGATGAACTCCTGGGCCAGAGAGGTTTTGCCTTGAATCTGTCCGCCGGACATCCGCTGAGATTAGCGTCCACATACGACTGGCTGTACTTCAATGTCCACGTTTATGGCAGGACCTCAGTGACGTCACTGGTACAAGATGATGCTTGAAGGAGTACGGCTGGGGTGTGTGGGGATGTCGGTGTTGTGGTGTGTGGGGTTGTCAGGGCTGTGGTGTGTGGGGTTGTCGGGGCTGTAGTGTGTGGGGTTGTCGGTGTTGTGGTGTGTGGGGTTGTCGGGGCTGGGGTGTGTGGGGTTGTCGGTGTTGTGGTGTGTGGGGTTGTCGGTGTTGTGGTGTGTGGGGTTGGCGCTGTGGTGTATAGCGGAATCGGGGATATGATGTTTGTGAATGTTTGTGTCCAGGGAACAGGCGGTAAGTGTTGCCGGTGTCTACAAGTGGGAGCACGAAATTAACTAAATCATCGAGGGGAGGGGTGCTGTGACATTATAGAACAAAGTTCATAATTCTGTGATATGTAACTGGTTGTGCGATCAATATTTTGTGAATGTGGTGTTTGGGGGATATGGTTGAGTGTTTTATGTCTTCTTCTCTTGATGAAAAGGTTCACAATCAAATCCCTTAAATAGTCCGAAATAGTGGGTGGGGAAAAGGAATCTTGAAAAAATTGGGCCTTATGAGTTAATGATCAGCTATTGAATCGTATTAACAAGAGGTATTTAAATTTCATGTTCCTGTCATATTTCTTTTGCTTACATTAAACGTATTGAAATTGAGACTATAAGTGATTATTTTTTATTTCTTACTCTTTCCTTTTTTTTTAAATTAATGTTTACATTTTTGTTTTAATTAATTTCTTTTATAAAATTGAATTATTTTGAGTTTTTAAATATTTAATGAGTTATTTTTAATTCACTTTTTTTTCCTCCTTTCGAAGATAATTAGTTTAAAAGCTAACGGCATTATCTTGTTCTTAAATGTTTAAATCATTAGATCACTTGAGTTTTTATATCTTCTCTGTTGTTTAAACCAAATTCCCCATTTATAAAATAATTCTTCACTCAAATAAGTTACAAGTTTTTCCTTGCACGCCGAAGTTTTCGCACCTTCCATTAATAAGTTAATGGAAATTGCAAGTAGTGTATTTAAACTTAAATATCTTTTTTCTTAGCAATAACTTTGGGTGTTCATCAATTTTTAAAATCTGTATACTGAAAATTCACAAATAAATTTCTCAAAATTTTCACCTAATAATTCATAAATTGTTGTTTCTGATCCAATAAAGTCAATTTTCAATACTACAAACCATATAGATGTTTAATTTTAATTTCAATTTGCGCACCAATTAATTTGTTTTTTTAAATTGAATGTATCCTTCATCCGGTGTGAAGCGGATTAACAATTTTATTTTCAACAAACGAAATCCTTCCTGTTTGAGTATACTTATGTTTTTATTATTATTTATTTTTTCCAAAGTTGAGCTGACAATACTCTTTTAAAAGTCACAAATACTAATTGCAGTTTAAAATGTACTCAAAACGTTCATGTGAAAAAAATCAGTTCTAGAGCTACAACTAACAGTAACCAACAGTATCAATAACTAACAGTAACAGTAACCACACTGTTCAATCATTCTAAGTCTAAGACCTATTAATTTACATTACATAATGACCATGTTGACGGGTAAGTCGTTCCAGAATTAGTTACAATGTTTGTTATTTCATTTTTCTTTAATGTATGAATTTGCAGAATATATTTTATTTCATCTTTAACATTTCAGTGTGTCTTTTTTTCACATGCTAAAACACGCTAAGAAAGTCCTCGGCTGACCTGGAGGGGGATGGGCGCCACCAGGGTCTACCAAGCCCTAGAATGTTCGAGTGGAAACATTAAACCCCCTACAATCTCGAAAAAACAAGAATTTATGGGACTTTAAAATATAAAAAAAATATTTAAAAAACACGACCAAAATATTCATGTATTGTTTTTAAGTATTTACTGATAAGGGGCCGTCTATAAAGTACGTCACGCTCCAGAGGGACGCGAGCGTAAGAAAGTGTGACAGAGGGGGAGGGGTTATCCGGCCATGTGTGACGCCATGTGTTTTATATTAACTTTAATTATTTTATTAATTAAAAATTATTTTTGTTCAAAACTGTGACGTACTTTGAGAAAAAAAAAGGGGGGGGGGTCCAAGATTTGTGACAGGGGGAGGGGGTTTAAAAATAATCAAAAATATCGTGACGTATTTTGAGGACGGCCCCTAAGACAAAAAGGATATTATTTACGTGTGCGAGGCTGCGCTTGAATGAATTTGTTGGGTCTCTGTCAATAAGCTTTACTTGGAGAGATTTGAAGGTCCACTCTAACATTCTCTTTTATTCGTGAATCGTTTGCTAAACAAGAGATGCCTGATAAAAGAACAAAGACGGAAAATTTGGAAAGGAAGACAAGGTTATGGGAGGACTTGAAGTTTCACAAGGTAACTTTAATATTTAGTCAGTGGTTGCTTTAAAGAATGGGGGAGTTGTCAGTTAAGAAACAGAGAAATTATTTTGTTTCCAAGTAACAAACGCCTTTGACATATTCTGCCCTTCTCTCTATATCTATAGGGCTAAAAATCTTTCCTTCTATCTTTCTACTTATCTATATGGCGATTTATTTTAACTTCTATCTACATATCTTTCTGGTAATATATATTAACTTCCATCTCTCTACATATATAAATATAAATTTCTATATATCTTTACTTCTACCGATCTACATATCTAACAGGCTATATATCTTAACTACTATCTACATATCTATCTGACTATATATCTTTACTTCTATCTATCTACATATCTATCTGACTATATATCTTTACTTCTATCTATCTACATATCTATCTGACTATATATCTTTACTTCTATCTACATATCTATCTGACTATATATTTGTACTTCTAATTATCTACAAATCTATCTGACAATATATCTTTACTTCTATCTATCTATATATCTAAATGACTATATTTCTTAGTTCTATCTATCTACATATCTATCTGACTATATATCTTTACTTCTATCTATCTTCATATATATGTACAGCTATATATCTTTACTTCTATCTATCTATATACCTATCTGACTATATATATTTACTTCTATCTATCTTCATATATATGTACAGCTATATATCTTTACTTCTATCTATCTATATACCTATCTGACTATATTTCTTTACTTCTATCTATCTACATATCTATCTGACTATCTATATTTACTTCTATCTATCTACATATCTATCTGACTATATATCTTTACTTCTATCTATCTACATATCTATCTGACTATATATCTTCTATCTATCTATCTTCATATATATGTACAGCTATATATCTTTAGTTCTATCTAACTTCATTTCTATCTATCCTTCTATCTACACACTATAATGTAGACATCAAACAATTCTAAAAGCTAAATTATTCAAATAGTTGAGGGGGTGGGATGGTAGGGGATTTGGCTGAAGTTTTAATAACCTTGCTAGTTGAGGGGTGGGATGGTAGGGGATTTGGCTGAAGTTTTAATAACCTTGGTAGTTGAGGGGTGGGATGGTAGGGGATTTGGCTGAAGTTTTAACAACCTTGCTAGTTGAGGGGGTGGGATGGTAGGAAATTTGGCTGAAGTTTTAATAACATTGATGGTTGAGCAACGCAACCTTATTATTAAGGAAAATGAAAAGAATTTTTTCAGTCCAGAAAGTTCATTGAAAAGAAATAACATTTCTAAAAACATTTCTTTAATTGTATTATTTGTTTTACTCTTCTGAAAATACCATTTCAATATTGTTACCTAATCCAACCCGGCAAAACCCACGCAGTCCTGGTCATTTAATGGCATGTCTTATTTCGTACCCACAGTATACAATTGTTTTTGCCTTGACAATTTTGGGAATTATTCTTCTTTTGGTGACTTTTTATTCGAGGACTTCAAATCTTTTCCGAACGAACATAAATTCAAGGTTCGTTATATTTGTATACCTTAAATAACAAAAAAATGTTTTAAGCTAGTTAATGGATTACATGCCTTGAGAATGTCACTCTATGTGTACAGTCTATTATTATATGTGTACAGTCTATTCTGTGTACAACTATTTCTGTCAGTCTATGTGTACAACTATTTCTGTCAGTCTATGTGTACAACTATTTCTGTCACTCTATGTGTACAACTATTTCTGTCAGTCTATGTGTACAACTATTTCTGTCACTCTATGTGTACAGCTATTTCTGTCAGTCTATGTGTACAACTATTTCTGTCAGTCTATGTAAACAACTATTTCTGTCAGTCTATGTGTACAACTATTTCTGTCAGTCTATGTGTACAACTATTTCTGTCAGTCTATGTGTACAACTATTTCTGTCAGTCTATTCTATGTTTACAACTATTTCATTTCTGTCAGTCTATGTGTACAACTATTTCTGTCACTCTATGTGTACAGCTATTTCTGTCAGTCTATGTGTACAACTATTTCTGTCAGTCTATGTGTACAACTATTTCTGTCAGTCTATGTGTACAACTATTTCTGTCAGTCTATGTTTAGAACTATTTCTGTCAATCTATGTGTACAACTATTTCTGTCACTCTATGTGTACAACTATTTCTGTCACTCTATGTGTACAACTATTTCTGTCAGTCTATGTGTACAGTCTATTCTATGTGTACAGTCTATTCTGTGTACAGCTATTTCTGTCAGTCTATGTGTACAACTATTTCTGTCAGTCTATGTGTACAACTATTTCTGTCAGTCTATGTGTACAACTATTTCTGTCACTCTATGTGAACAGTCTATTCTATGTGTACAGTCTATTCTGTGTACAACTATTTCTGTCAGTCTATGTGTACCACTATTTCTGTCAGTCTATGTGTACAACTATTTCTGTCACTCTGTGTGTACAACTATTTCTGTCAGTCTATTCTATGTTTACAACTATTTCTGTCAGTCTATGTGTACAACTATTTATGTCAGTCTATTCTATGTTTACAACTATTTCTGTCACTCTATTTGTACAACTGTTTCTGTCAGTCTATTCTATGTTTACAACTATTTCTGTCACTCTATGTGTACAACTATATCTGTCAGTCTATTCTATGTTTACAACTATTTCTGTCACTCTATGTGTACAACTATTTCTGTCAGTCTATTCTATGTTTACAACTATTTCTGTCAGTCTATTCTATGTTTACAACTATTTCTGTCAGTCTATTCTATGTTTGCAACTATTTCTGTCACTCTTTGTGTACAACTGTTTCTGTCAGTCTATTCTATGTTTACAACTATTTCTGTCACTCTATGTGTACAACTATTTCTGTCAGTCTATTCTATGTTTACAACTATTTCTGTCACTCTATGTGTACAACTATTTCTGTCAGTCTATGTTTACAACTATTTCTGTCAGTCTATTCTATGTTTACAACTATTTCTGTCGGTCTATTCTATGTTTACAACTATTTCTGTCAGTCTATGTGTACAACTATTTCTGTCAGTCTATATGTACAACTATTTCTGTCAGTCTATCTTTACAACTATTTCTGTCTGTCTATCTTTACAACTATTTCTGTCAATCTATTCTATGTTTACAACTATTTCTGTCAGTCTATGTGTACAACTATTTATGTCATTCTATTCTATGTTTACAACTATTTCTGTCAGTCTATGTGTACAACTATTTGTGTCAGTCTATATGTACAACTATTTCTGTCAGTCTATTCTATGTTTACAACTATTTCTGTCAGTCTTTGTGTACAACTATTTCTGTCAGTCTATGTGTACAACTATTTCTGTCAGTCTATGTTTACAACTATTTCTGTCAGTCTATTCTATGTTTACAACTATTTCTGTCAGTCTATTCTATGTTTACAACTATTTCTGTCAGTCTATGTTTACAACTATTTCTGTCAGTTTATGTTTACAACTATTTCTATCAGTCTATGTGTACAACTATTTCTGTCAGTTTATGTGTACAACTATTTCTGTCAGTCTTGTCTATGTTTACAACTATTTCTATCAGTCTATGTTAACAACTATTTCTGTCAGTCTATGTGTACAACTAATTCTGTCAGTCTATGTTTACAACTATTTCTGTCAGTCTTTGTGTACAACTATTTCTGTCAGTCTTGTCTATGTGTACAACTATTTCTGTCAGTCTATGTGTACAACTATTTCTGTCAGTCTATGTGTACAACTATTTCTGTCAGTCTATTCTATGTTTACAACTATTTCTGTCAGTCTATTCTATGTGTACAACTATTTCTGTCAGTCTATGTATACAAATATTTCTGTCAGTCTATGTGTACAACTATTTCTGTCAGTCTATTCTATGTGTACAACTATTTCTGTGAGTTTATTCTATGTGTACAACTATTTCTGTCAGTCTATGTGTACAACTATTTCTGTCAGTCTATGTATACAAATATTTCTGTCAGTCTATGTGTACAACTATTTCTGTCAGTCTTGTCTATGTTTACAACTATTTCTGTCAGTCTATTCTATGTGTACAACTATTTCTGTCTGTCTATGTTTACAACTATTTCTGTCAATCTATTTTATGTTTACAACTATTTCTGTCAGTCTATGTTTACAACTATTACTTTCAATCTATTCTATGTTGACAACTATTTCTGTCTGTCTATCTTTACAACTATTTCTGTCAATCTATTCTATGTTTACAACTATTTTTGTCAGTCTATGTGTACAACTATTTCTGTCAGTCTATTCTATGTTTACAACTATTTCTGTCAGTCTATGTTTACAACTATTTCTGTCAGTCTATGTGTACAACTATTTCTGTCAGTCTATGTGTACAACTATTTCTGTCATTCTATTCTATATTTACAACTATTTCTGTCAGTCTATGTGTACAACTATTTCTTTCAATCTATTCTATGTTTACAACTATTTCTGTCAGTCTATGTGTACAACTATTTCTGTCAGTCTAATTTATGTTTACAACTATTTCTGTCAGTCTATGTTTACAACTATTTCTTTCAATCTATTCTATGTGTACAACTATTTCTGTCAGTCTATGTTTACAACTATTTCTTTCAATCTATTCTATGTGTACAACTATTTCTGTCAGTCTATGTGTACAACTATTTCTGTCAGTCTATTTTATGTTTACAACTATTTCTGTCAGTCTATGTGTACAACTATTTCTATCAGTCTATTCTATGTTTACAACTATTTCTGTCAGTCTATGTGTACAACTATTTCTGTCAGTCTATTCTATGTGTACAACTATTTCTGTCAGTCTATTCTATGTTTACAACTATTTCTGTCAGTCTATGTGTACAACTATTTCTGTCAGTCTATTCTATGTTTACAACTATTTCTGTCAGTCTGTGTGTACAACTATTTCTGTCAGTCTATTCTATGTGTACAACTATTTCTGTCAGTCTATTCTATGTTTACAACTATTTCTGTCAGTCTATTCTATGTTTACAACTATTTCTGTCCGTCTATTCTATGTTTACAACTATTTCTGTCAGTCTATGTTGACAACTATTTCTGTCAGTTTAAATTTACAACTACTTCTGTCAGTCTATGTTTACAACCATTTTCTTCAGTCTATGTTGACAACTATTTCTGTCAGTTTAAATTTACAACCATTTCTGTCATTTTTGAAAAGAGACCAAATTAAATTTGAATCTAAATCTAATCTACTATTTAGTGACAACAACTTTATAATAACATATTCTTGTGTTCAACAGAGCTTAAAAGATGTACAAATATTGTTTAACAAGTTATTAGTTTAAAATTATAAATAAAATACTAATAGCAATGAATTTTAATTATTAATTTTTAATTTATAGTTTTTTTTCCTAATTAAATGTATGGGTTTTTAGTGTATTTTTTTTTATTATCTCCCCTCAATTTTTTTTAAAGAAGCTCCTTTGCATCATTTTAATCGTAAATTACTTGTCACTCCGATGCTTCTCCTTGTTTTCGATGTGTACAGGTTGCCGACCGTTGAGCCCAGTTGGGCCTTGGAATCTCTCCGGTGGAGAAAACAGAGAGACGAGTTGTCTCAGAGCTTAAACAAAATGAAACAACTCTACGGGCAACAAAACTGTGAGCTGCTGAAAATGAAACAGGTCAGGATAGACAAAATGTTACATTTAATTAAGATCTCATGTAACAACAACATGTTCAAAGATATGGAACAAATTTTCTTATTTTCAATTATTAATGTATATTCCGAAATTAATTTCAAATTTATTCTTTGATTTGCCCGACTTCTGTCCACTCTCTGAAATTGATTAAAACATATTCTACATGTTTATTTTAAATTTACCTTTCATATAATAACAGGTTGAAACTATGGAGTTTCTGTTAGCGATATTTTTAATATATGTACCGAAAAAGGATTTAAAGTTTAACCCTTCTTATCACTACATACGAGTCAGTTTTCTTTAATGCAAGGATCTTGCTCATAAATATAGATTTAACAACATATTTTGCTAAAAACTTTAGTTGAATAGAGTTGTAAACAAGTTCTGTCTTATCTGTAACAAATGTGTTGATATATATATATATATCTGTTGGAATATATCTATATCTGTTGAATAAGTCTATATCTGTTGGGAAAAGTCTATATCTGTTGGGAAAAGTCTATATCTGTTGGGAAAAGTCTATACCTGTTGGGAAAAGTCTATATCTGTTGGGAAAAATCTATATCTGTTGGGAAAAGTCTATATCTGTTGGGAAAAGTCTATACCTGTTGGGAAAAGTCTATATCTGTTGGGAAAAGTCTATATCTGTTGGGAAAAGTCTATATCTGTTGGGAAAAGTCTATACTTGTTGGGAAAAGTCTATATCTATTTAAATAAGTCCTCGTAATATTCAGATATTTAGTTAATGTCTGAAAGAAACTTTTCCAACTGAAATCCCGCATGTTAGATGAACATATTTCCGCCTTTATATGGCAAACTTATTACAAAAACGTTAGTTGGCAGACTTATTAAATACACCTTTGTATTATTCTAAACGGATTTGAAAAATTAAAAAGTCTTGATGGCTATCTTGTATCCGCCAGGTCGATGACCTTGTCTCAAAGAACGGTGGTTGGTGTGCCGAGGCCAGCAAACCCAACAGTTTCAACCACGTGACTGACACGGTGGGTATTAATAGTATTATGCCAATCAAGGTTTACACCTCGACAAGGATACCGGTCAATGAAAGGTTCGATACATCATGAGACCTCCATCAACTTTGGCTTGGGTGAGGGGGGATTGAGGAGTGTGAACGCTAAAAGGTGGATCATGGGGATTGAGGAGAGTGTACACTTAAAAGTGGCTCATGTTTAATTTTGTACAAACTTACAAGTAATCATGATGACATCAGTCTTTAAATGAATAGAACAAGAAAATATTTCTGGTAGAAATGATTTCGAGTAGTTGATTAATTTCATGACTGGATTCCATGTCAAATCATAATCGTGACAAGGTTACCAACACCCATAATCGTGACAAGGTTCCCAACACCCACTAATCGTGACAAGGTTCCCAACACCCATAATCGTGACAAGGTTCCCAGCACCCATAATCGTGACAAGGTTCCCAACACCCACTAATCGTGACAAGGTTCCCAACACCCATAATCGTGACAAGGTTCCCAACACCCACTTATCGTGACAAGGCTACACCCACTAATCGTGACAAAGTTCCCAACACCCACTAATCGTGACAAGGTTCCCAACACCCATAATCGTGACAAGGTTCCCAACACCCACTAATCGTGACAAGGTTCCCAACACCCACGAATCGTGACAAGGTTGCCAACACCCACTAATCGTGACAAGGTTCCCACTACCCACTAATCGTGACAAGGTTCCCAACATCAACTAATCATGACAAGGTTCCCATTACCCAATAATCGTGAAAAGGTTCCCAAAATCAACTAATCATGACAAGGTTCCCATTACCCACAAATCGTGACAAAGTTCCATTACCCACTAATCGTGACAAGGTTCCCAACATCAACTAATCGTGACAAGGTTCCCATTACCCACTAATCGTGACAAGGTTCCCAACACCCACTAATCGTGACAAGGTTCCCAACACCTACTAATCGTAACAAGGTTCCCATTACCCACTAATCGTGACAAGGTTCCCAACATCAACTAATCGTGACAAAGTTCCCATTACCCACTAATCGTGACAAGGTTCCCAACTTCAACTATCGTGACAAGGTTCCCATTACCCACTAATCGTGACAAGGTTCCCAACACCCATAATCGTGACAAGGTTCCCAACACCCACTAATCGTGACAAGGTTCCACCCACTAATCGTGACAAGGTTCCCAACACCCACTAATCTTGACAAGGTTCCCAACACCCATAATCGTGACAAGGTTCCCAACACCCATAATCGTGACAAGGTTCCCAACACCCACTAATCGTGACAAAGTTCCCAACAACACACATAATCGTGACAAGGTTCCCAACACCCACTAATCGTGACAAGGTTCCACCCACTAATCGTTGCAAGGTTCCCAACACCCACTAATCGTGACAAGGTTCCCAACACCCATAATCGTGACAAGGTTCCCAACACCCATAATCGTGACAAGTTTCCCAACACCCACTAATCGTGACAAAGTTCCCAACACCCACTAATCGTGACAAGGTTGCCAACACCCACTAATCGTGACAAGGTTCCCAACATCAACTAATCATGACAAGGTTCCCATTACCCACTAATCGTGACAAGGTTCCCATTACCCACTAATCGTGACAAGGTTCCCAACATCAACTAATCGTGACAAGGTTCCTATTACCCACTAATCGTGACAAGGTTCCCAAAATCAACTAATCATGACAAGGTTCCCATTACCCACTAATCGTGACAAAGTTCTCATTACCCACTAATCGTGACAAGGTCCCAACATCAACTAATCGTGACAAGGTTCCCATTACCCACTAATCGTGACAAGGTTCCCAACACCCACTAATCGTGACAATGTTCCCAACACCCATAATCGTGACAAGGTTCGCAACACCCATAATCGTGACAAGGTTCCCAACACCCACTAATCGTGACAAAGTTCCCAACACCCATAATCGTGACAAGGTTCCCAACACCCACTAATCGTGACAAGGTTCCACCCACTAATCGTGGCAAGGTTCCCAACACCCACTAATCGTGACAAGGTTCCCAACACCCATAATCGTGACAAGGTTCACAACACCCACTAATCGTGACAAGGTTCCCAACACCCACTAATCGTGACAAGGTTCCCAACACCCACAATCGTGACAAGGTTCTCAACACCCATAATCGTGACAAGGTTCCCAACACCCACTAATCGTGACAAAGTTCCCAACACCCATAATCGTGACAAGGTTCCCAACACCCACTAATCGTGACAAGGTTCAACCCACTAATCGTGGCAAGGTTCCCAACACCCACTAATCGTGACAAGGTTCCCAACACCCATAATCGTGACAAGGTTCCCAACACCCACTAATCGTGACAAGGTTCCCAACACCCACTAATCGTGACAAGGTTGTCAACACCCACTAATCGTGACAAGGTTCCCAACACCCACTAATCGTGACAAGGTTCCCATTACCCACTAATCGTGACAAGGTTCCCAACACCCACTAATCGTGACAAGGTTCCCAACACCTACTAATCTTAACAAGGTTCCCATTACCCACTAATCGTGACAAGGTTCCCAACATCAACTAATCGTTACAAAGTTCCCATTACCCACTAATCGTGACAAGGTTTCCAACACCAACTAATCGTGACAAGGTTCCCATTACCCACTAATCGTGACAAGGTTCCCAACACCCACTAATCGTGACAAGGTTCCCAACACCCACTAATCGTGACAAGGTTCCCAACACCCATAATCGTGAGAAGGTTCCCAACACCCATAATCGTGACAAGGTTCCCAACACCCACTAATCGTGACAAGGTTCCCAACACCCACTAATCGTGACAATATTCCCAACACCCATAATCTTGACAAGGTTCCCAACACCCATAATCGTGACAAGGTTCCCAACACCCATAATCGTGACAAGGTTCCCAACACCCACTAATCGTGACAAGGTTCCCAACACCCATAATCGTGACAAGGTTCCCAACACCCACTAATCGTGACAAGTTTCCACCCACTTATCGTGACAAGGTTCCCAACACCCACTAATCTTGACAAGGTTCCCAACACCCATAATCGTGACAAGGTTCCCAACACCCACTAATCGTGACAAGGTTCCCAACACCCACTAATCGTGACAAGGTTCCCAACACCCATAATCGTGACAAGGTTCCCAACACCCACATCTCCGACAGGCTTTCTCGATGGCGTTGAGCAGTTTCCTGAAGGGCAAGACGGTGGTCAGTTTTGGGGATGGCCCCGGTGACTACAAGAAACTTCTAGAATCCTACGGAGACGTGATCAGCTACACGGCGTTTGACGGGGCGCCATTTTGTGAGAACGTCACAGAAGGGGTGGTAAGCACCAGGCAACAAGCCAATGATATGTTGCAAGATATTTCATGACAGCAACAGGCAACAAGCCAATGAGATGTTTCAAGATATTTCATTAAATAATATTAATTCGTTGAAGAATTATGGGTGTTTTTAAGTTGTTTTAGAATGTTTGTGTTTGTGCGTGTTGATTATTTTTCATGTAAGGTTAGGAATAATTCCTGATTTACAATTTATTTTTATTTAATTCTACGACAGTTAGAGTCAGAAACAAAAGTAATTTTCACATTCTAAATTGTATCTTTTAGTATCCAAAATTAGTATTCCATGTTTTAATGTTGGATACGTTGGTTTCATCCTCTTCGAGGTTAAGTTTCTTGATCTGACAGCGCCACAATATGGTCTGTCCATCTTTGACTGGGGGGTCAGCATTGAGGTGGCCGAACACATTCCTTCAAAGTTTGAGGCTATCTACATCGACAACCTCGTCAGACATGTGAGGGAAGGTCTCATTCTGAGTTGGGCTGTACCAGGTGAGGGAGGGTTTCATCCTGAGTTGGGCTGTACCAGGTGAGGGAGGGTTTCATCCTGAGTTGGGCTGCTTCAGGTGAGGGAAGGTCTCATTCTGAGTTGGGCTGCTTCAGGTGAGGGAAGGTCTCATTCTGAGTTGGGCTGTACCAGGTGAGGGAAGGTCTCATTCTGAGTTGGGCTGTACCAGGTGAGAGAAGGTCTCATTCTGAGTTGGGCTGTACCAGGTGAGGGAAGGCCTCATTCTTAGTTGGGTTGTACCAGGTGAGGGAAGGCCTCATTCTTAGTTGGGTTGTACCAGGTGAGGGAAGGCCTCATTCTGAGTTGGGCTGTACCAGGTGAGGGAAGGTCTCATTCTGAGTTGGGCTGTACCAGGTGAGGGAAGGTCTCATTCTGAGTTGGGCTGTACCAGGTGAGGCAAATAAAGGGGAAACCGGATTGGGGGGGGGGGCCTTTAAATGTATTTAATCCTTTTTTAAAAAATAGATTTGTAAATACTTCTCATTGGTATAGCCATATTGACGAGCAGTGGCGTAGCTAGGGGGGGGCGGAGGGGGCGGTCCGCCCCGGGCGGCACTCATTCAAAGGGTGGCATTTGTGGGCATTTGAAAAATAAACCCAGACATTTCCGAAAACCGCCCCTTTTCTTTTGAAGGGGGAAAACCATAGTGAAACAAAAAGATTCTCAATTTTGAGTTTAAATTAACGGGTTCGTGCAACATTTGTTTGATTACATAGTGGTTGTTATAACTAACGCAGAACAGTTTAAAATTTTAAAATCGCTAAAAAAAAAAGTAACTATTTGTTTGCAAAATTAAGCGGTATACGTCACAGATGGCGCTTTTATAAGAACACTGCACAAAAACAACAACACATCACCGCTGGTCCGAATATATGTAGTATTAATATCGCACGACAATTTTAGCTTGGAATTTCGACATTCACAGAATGATGCGCTAACAATAACATACATGACATAGTGGTTCAAATATTGTGTTTAAATTGCAAGCAGTAAATTATAATACTGTTTCAGGTTTTCTCAAAATTATTGTAAGGTAACTTATAAAAAATTAAATTTACTTTGTTTTTAATGCATTAAAGTAACACATATAGCTTGTACTTTTCATTAATATATGGTTATTCATTAAAAATGAACGATTATTCATTTCTCCATTAATAATCAACACAATAACATAAATAATTCCGAAAAAGACATACTTAAAAATTTCAAGCGTCTTGGAAAATTAACATTTGAGGTAACTAGTAAAACGAGATCAGATGCTGGAATTTTACTCAGTTCATGGCAATATTTTACTTTTCTATGGTGTCTAAATTTATGGTAACCCGTCTTTTTTAAATTAATGCAAACTATGCAAACCCATTTGACGAAACAAAGATATGTGCTAATACAGAACGCTTCTACAGAGAGTTGGAGATATCGACTAGATACCAAGTTAAAGGGAGAAAAATATGAGTGGGGAAAATTTAGAAGACGTAGTTCTATCTTAAGAGCAAGAAGTACAACGAGAAATGTTTTTATCCATAGATGTAATTATAAAAGAAAATAAAAGAACCAGTTGATGAGTTACATGTCCTTTCAAGAAAATATTCGTGTATAATACTATACCATCTAGGATTCTAAATGAAGAATTGGAACATCAATTAAATTTCTTTATTTACATTGATTAACATAAGAAATGTTCGAGATTGAAAGAGAAAGGATCCAGGTTTTTATGGCAGTACACGGGGCTGGTCTTAGCTATTGCGGGCCCCTATGCAGCTTAGTATGCATAACTGATTGCATGGGCCCCAGTTTGGGTAGGGATAAGGTATAAATAAGGATAATAATTGAAAATTAAGATAGGTTGGGCCTATGAAAGCGTGGGGCCCTATTCGACGCATAGGTTGCAGTAGCCCTAAGACCAGCCCTGGCTGTACCTACACTACAAGAAGAGGCATTATGTTTTTTTTTAAAAAGAGGGGAAATACCCGCTTGATCTATTAAAATATATTTAACAGTAAATATTGGAAAAGTCTTTATCCAACATTACAATTTTGCTAAGAAATTTTTTCAACAATTGCTATCTAGTTGTGAAAGGAGCTTCTCCAAACTGAAGATGGAAAAAAAATATTTTCCCTCCACAATAAGTGATTTAAGACTACAAAATCTTGCAATATTGTCCATAGAGCATGATATTACAAATAATATAAATTTTGATAACATAATAAACTATTTTTCTAGTATGAAAGTTGGGTGAGTAAGTAAATTTATAAATAAATTTAAAAAATACGTTTACATACTGATGTATACAATTTCTTTTTTTAAATAAAAAAAATCATATATTTATAAATAAAAAATAAAAGCATATTAATTGTTAATGTTTTTGGGTGTAAATTTGGAATATCTTTTGTCTCATTGGTGTGGGGGGACACCTGTGACCCTATAACTTTCTTGTGTCTTTAAAACAATTAGACCTATCTTGTATTTTTATGATGTGTATTTATAGGTTTATCCTCTTATGTGGCCACTTTTATTACTGCTTACATAAATATGGCATCCAATTGTAAAATTGTTCACCACCTTTTACATGGTACTTCGTTCGTTTCAATTACAATAATTTATTCATGCTTATTAATTTATTAAAAAACATCATATGATTAACTTAATTAAGAGGCAATCCATAAATGAGGTCACGTGATTTCGTCTGGTTTTTTACCCCCTGCCCCCTCGTCACACGGCGTCACGAAACGAAAACTTAGACCCATTCCTCAATGTGACGTGACAAAGTCCCCCCCTCCCATACAAGCGGTATTTTTTATTTGAAAATGAGCATGTTTGAAATCATTTTTTTGTTTGTTTGGCCATTTAAATATGTTTTTAGTTTAAGGTTGCAATCTAACATCATAACACGTGTGAAACCACGTAAGTCGTCATTGAATAAAGTATGGGTAATAATATATTTCAGTGTTGCTTTTATTTAAAGTTGCGCGTTTTGAATGACATCAAATGTGTGATTCCCCTCCCCCCCCCGTGCATGACGTCATTTATGGGCGGCCCCTAAAAGGGCGGCACATTGGAGACCGCCCCGGGCGGCAAAAGCTCTAGCTACGCCACTGTTGACGAGTAATGATTAGCAATGTTCTAATGTTTTTAAAGCTACATCGTAAGGCAACAACGCATTTGACCAGTCAGACCATTTCTGACAGCCTTCGACTTTTTCTCTTGTCAGGTCAAGGGGGTCTGTCACACGTCAACAACAAGGCGCTGGATGACGTCATAAAGCTCATGTCCAAGAAAGGCTTCACGCTCAACTACACCGCGGGGCAGCCAATGAGAGACGCGGCGGTTTTTGATTGGCTGAGAGAAAACGTTCACGTGTACTACAGAGAATCACGTGATTCGTTGATCGAGGACGATGCTTAGAGAATGGAGCATCAGAAGAGAGGCCTAAGAAACGTTGGTGTCGCTTTATCAGTTAGGGACGTTTTTCGGTTGAGGCAAACGTGTTGCAATGACTACGACGTAAAATGGTCAGAGAACTTTTCAGTGCACGCTGTGATGATTAAGGGAATCGATTTCGGTCAACGCCTGGCTTGGTTATCTATCCCGATCGAAAGAATAATATTTTGTTCAAAATTTGTTTACAAAATAAAAATTAAGGGAACATTTTTAAAACTGCGGGATTTTTTTTTATTATTATTAAAAGAGAAGGACGATGACAAAATTTGTTTTTTTTTTAATTTACCGACCCTGGCCCAGAGAATGGTTTTATATTGAAAGATGACTCCTATTAAAACTTTCGTTATATTCAATTAATTATTTAATGATGTCATTGAAAGTTGTCACTGAGGTATTATTTCCATAACATTTTCTTCAACGACTTGAGAATACGGTTTCATGTTGTTCTTTTGTTCATGACAAATGTTAAACATTTCCAGAACTTACGTCAAAATTTTGTTATGTGTCAGTCTTTTTGGTCAGTAAAATCGAATAAAGTTTTAATCCAATCATGTGAATTAACTGTTACGTTTATATTTCAAATGTCAATGTCACACTTTGTGTCGCATTTTCTTATACAGATTCCAATCTGTGACAACGGGGTTTGTAGTTTTAAACTTAGTCTGAACAGAATGAGTAAATGTGAGTTACTGGTTCTTAGTCTGAACAGAATGAGTAAATGTGAGTTACTGGTTCTTAGTCTGAACAGAATGAGTAAATGTGAGTTACTGGTTCAGTTCATGAACTTAAAAGTAGTTCACTAAAGGGTTTTGATGGATGTACCAGGTTATAATCATACGAGGGTTTACTACAGATGCTTATTCTTGCTCTGTTGATTATATTTTCGTTTTTTTTTATAACATTTTATTTATAATCAGATATAACAAAGTGCGCATGTTTGAAATTTGGCCTGGGTCACGTGTCACCCAATACCAAAAGAAATGTGGCGGGGGTGTCAATATAAAGTTTTTTTTTATTAGTGGTTCTCATAGGGGATTTATTGAGGGGTGGGTATTGTATGTAAGTAAATTAGAGGACATGTGAGGCGTTTAATAGAATTTATAGGCTATTCTTGTATACAAAGGGTTTTTAAGATTGTTATTTATTATTCCAGCCATGTTAAGAAAGTTATAAGCACCTAATTATCTTTGGTTTTCAAGATTAGTGGCTTTTATTTGGGGGCGCTGATTTTTATTTACTGGGTCTTATTTCTGAAAAATGTAAATTTTGTAATTAGTTACAAAGGAACTATTCCTTTAATACAATACTCGGGCACCTGTTGAAAACTAAGATATTAATTCTCGATACAGCAAGGTAATGTAGCGACATAGAATTTTGTTTAATCGTGAGTGAAAAAAAAATATTTTTAAGACAGATTTTAGCAACAGCTAGCTTCTAAAAGACACATTTATGTCAGAGACAATATACTAAATTTTAAAAAAAATTGTTTTGTTGTCATTGGCTGCAAGAATAAAATAAGCTAAAACTTTTAGAGGTCGAAAACAAATTTAGAAATACATTTATTTAGTTAGTTGAATCTCCTTAAATTGTTTGCTTATTGATAAATCATTTTAATGGATTACTTTAAAACACAGACAGCAAAGTCCCAGCAGAAATAATGTGTTCGTATTAACTAGCTGATAGTACAAACGTTTTAACTAGCTGATAGTACAAACGTATTAACTAGCTGGTAGTACAAACGTATTAACTAGCTGGTAGTACAAACGTTTTAACTAGCTG
>MUZC01000532.1:170223-204938 GCA_002072015.1 Radix auricularia | reverse complement strand
GGGGGCGTGGGGGGGGTAACTTTTTTCAAGACAGCCATATTTGTGATGAATAAAAAGTAAAATTCACCACACTTCATATGAATCATTGAACAAAACAAAACAAAATATTTAATTGTAAGTTTAAATAATATGGTTCAAAATAAAATAGAACATTGAGTATCTGTTGTATGGGGAAAAAAGGCAATCAACCAATGCCATCAGGTTAAAGTTGTTGAAAGTTAAATCATGTTGTGTGTCACATATTGAAGTTCTGCTGGACTTTAGATAGGGAGAATTATTGGTTTTCCTTATTGAAAGCTCAGCTCAGTAGAACATTCATTCATGCTGTTAAAAAAATAACAATAAGGACTCTGACCTTTAGCAATAACTCCAATAGCCATCTCCTAACCTTGAAACCTATTTCCCTAACCCTGACTATGAGCACTAATTTACCTAACCCTGACCTTGAACACATATTTCCCTTACCCTGACCTTGAACACTAATTTCCCTAACTCTGACCTTGAGCACTTATTTCCCTAACCCTGACCTTGAGCATCAATTTCTCTAACCCAGACCCTATCCTGACCTTGAGTACTAACTCCCGGGTGATCCTGGTAATATCCTGGTGGCCGAGTTCATTTTCTTGTTTCAAGAGTTCACATTTCCTCTCCAGGTTGTTCTTCTGTTGTTCCTGCCTCCTGGATACACACACCACAAATTTGTTGATTTAAGCTTTTATCAAGCACAACTATGTTACATTGTAATCATCAAATATAATTTTTTAAAATAATTAGCTTTGTTAAGAGCAACAGGTTATGAATAGCACCATCGAGCCGAAGCTCTTGTTTTTTAAGAGCAGATTTGAGCATAATGAATTTTTTTAAATTATACACATTCATTTCTTTGGGAACTGAGGTCAAGTTCACGTGCTATTGTTAATTATACACAGTTGAGCCCAGTTTTCTCCCCTTGGTTATTAAATCAAAGTGAAGCTGTCAAATTCTCTCAATATCTTAGATTTCTCTCATTGGTGATGTCCATTAATGAAGGTTTTTCTTGTGTATTCCGTTTACTTGTTTTAATACATTTATATATATATATGGCGGCTGGGTGGCGAAGTCAATAGTGCGCTCGCCTCATAGCTGAGGGGCGTAGGATGGAACCCACATTAAAGCCACTATAAAAATGTTGGAGAAATGACTAAAACTAAGAAAGTCCTCCGCTGACCTGGAGAGGGATGGGCGCCGCCTGTGTCTACCAAGCCAGAGAATATTCTAATGGAAACATTAGAACCTCCTACGACCTCGAAAAAAGAGGTTATGGGACTAAAAAAAATATATGTGAATTCAACATCCTTTTCCAAACCAACCTTATTTTGTCCAACATGATTTCAACTTCTTTCTCCTTAGCCAATGTTAGTATTCTTAGATTCTGCAGCTCCCCAATTAATTCCTTCAGAGTTCAATAACAAAAAAAATTGATTATGTATTTCCTAATTGAAAGTAGATGATAACCATTATGCTAAACATAGGTTCACATATTTTGTTATCACATCAATCTTTAAATAAGTTTTTTATCATTGTTATCAGAGGGAATTTGTGAGTACTGTGCTTACGCTGTGTGTGTGTTTGTGTTGTGGGCAGAAGGAATGAGGTACTGGGCATTCCAAGTGCGTGTGAGCGTGTGTGTGTGTGAGCGTGTGTGTGTGTATTCCTACATGTTTGCTTGTGTGATGGTGAGAGGGGGGTTACATTTCTGCAAGGCCAAACTAAAAATTTGAAAGATAATCAAATAAAAGAATTCATTCAAAAATTTCAAAAGACGTATCCGAATACAAACAATCCAAATATGGTAAAATAAGGTTCACTATACAAAAGACCCTAATCAAACTTAATATGGTAAAATAAGGTTCACTATACAAAAGACCCTAATCAAACTTAATATGGTAAAATAAGGTTCACCTTTTGGTTCAGGGGTGGTTCACTGCCTCCTTCTGTCACCCAGCCCTCAGCACTGAGTTTTGCCTGGTCTTCAACTTGTGCAACCACTTCATGGAATGAACTTTCGATGTGTTCTAAATCTTTCCTGCCTGTCTCCAGTTCACCTGACATCATTTGTTTCTCCTCCTCTAGAGTCTTAATAGATGGAAAACAAGCCTCAATGACACAAATATCTTTTGAGAACCCTTCTTGTCTGATCTTAATTACTGTATATACTCATTCTAAAGCCTGTTTGTTCATAAGCTGACCCCCCCCCACACACACACACACTTTTAGAAGAGAAAAGTATTAAAAGTGTGTAACCAGCTTGTAGGCTACCCCCAAAAATAATAGGACAGCGTCAACAAATTGGTAAACATTCTTAAAAAAGTAAAAGCTAAATCTGTCATTATGATTGTTTACTTTGTACTACCTATCTTTGTCTTTGTGCTCTTTGTTAGTCAAACGTTACCAGATTTTCTTTTTTTTTAATGTATTTGGTAAGCGTTGGCAAAAGCTCTAACATTTAAATTTGTTGTTGAACTTATTAAAACATTCATTAAAATAAATAAAATGATTAAATTTGGCTAATGCAGATGTTTAATAATATTTTATAGCTTCTGGTAGAGGCGTCTAATCTTGTAGAATGTAGAAAAGGACCTTGACAATCTACAATAACAACACTGATATTCAATGTACATGCAGAAATCACCTATGACCTGCTCGTAAGCTGACCCCCCCCCCCCAACATTTTCCCCTTGATTTTGTTCCAAAAGGTCAGCTTTAGAACAAGCATATAGGGTAAATTTTTTGTTTGGCAAGTTATAAAATAAATTTAATAACATTGTACATTATTTTAATTCATTGGTTAAAAAATTAAAAAATCAGGGCACCCCAAATCTAAAGTGTGTGACAATATGGCTGAAATAAGGCAGGGGTCAGGAAACCATGGCTCGTGAGCCAGGTGTGGCTCTATTGATGGCTGCATCGGGCTCTCTGACAAAAAGTTTCCCTGTCCATGAATTAAGGCATATCCTTCTCAAAATTATAAATACCTGAACTCTTCTCTCTAGGAGGTTTTTTTCATTGGACACATGAATGTTGTTGGCTGTAGCAGCAGACGCTTCACGTCTTACTTGGCTAACTTCAATATTTAGACCTTGACATTCCTGCCTGACACTGGCAGCAGCACTGACAGCTTGCTGTCAAAATACAATTAATGCAATGTTAGTCAATTGTCACCAATGACAGCTTGCTGTCACAAAACAATCAATGCAATGTTAGTCAATTGTCAGCAATGACAGCTTACTGCCACAAAACAATCAATGAAATGTTAGTCTATTGTCAGCACTGACAGCTTGCTGTCACAATACAATCAATGCAATGTTAGTCTATTGTCAGCAATGACAGCTTGCTGTCACAAAGCAATTAATGCACAGTTAGTCAATTTGAATCAAATTCACCTTTCGTCTTTTTGATAAATGTAATTATTTTAAATCTGTTATTCTTAACTTTGGTTATTTTAGAATAGTAATAAGACTCCCTTTTAATGAATGGGCCACTTGTTTTTTTACAAGTCTCTCAATACTCAGATAATGTCAGTGTGGAAGGCACCAAATAAACTTACCAGCATTTGAAATTTCAACTCATCCACTTCATTTCTCTTGAGGCTGTATGTCATGTCACTGAATGGGGAATCACCTGGGGATGTGCTGGCATCATTATGGTTAAGCTGTTTCTCTAGAGTTGATATTTTCTCTTTAGCCTGCTGCAGTTCTAAGCTGAGGATTTCAGCCTAAGAGATTGACAAATAAAATGGTTTTTTATAACTATAGAATTATATATCCATGTAAAATAAAATGTGTATTTTACTTAAATTTTTTAAAACTGTAGTCATCTAATTAAGTTTGAGGCCCACTGGGTTATAATGAAGCGTGTGACTGAGACAAAGAAAAAATCCTTATTGGCCTACAAAGCTGCCCCAGGATCACGTACACTGCAAAATCCTATAAATACCAGAAACCAAGCTCAGAAGACTGCAACCTTGAGCGCCAACTCATGTTGGGTGAACCTCTGTAAAAAGTATTCAATCTGCTGCTAATCAGGGAGATATTTTTTTAAAATGTATGAAGGAATAAAAAAAAGCCACTGGACCCTCAATCTCAAAGTCAGCCTCACTCAAGTCAAAGTCAGCCTCACTCAAGTCAAAGTCAGCCTCACTCAAGTCAAAGATAGATGAGGTGATCACAGAACAAGACAAGCAGATGCAGGGCTGGACTGAGCACTACCTAGAACTCTATGCAACACAGAATGTCATATCTGACTCTGCCCTAGATAGAATCCCTCATCTACCAGTTCTAGATCAGCTTGATGCTCCACCATCAAAAGAGGAGCTTAGCAGGGCGTTTGATCATCTGAGTAATGGGAAGGCTCCGGGTAACCATGGCATTCCTGCTGAAGACCTAAATAATATTAAGCCAGCACTACTGAAGCCTCCGCTCATATATGATTGCTGGAAACATGGCCATAATAGCCACGCTTTACAAAAATAAAACAATTGCAACAACTATCAAGGCATATCCCTACTGGGTATTGTGGGAAAGGCCTTTGCCAGAGTTGTCCTGGCACGCCTGCAAATTCTGGCACAACATGTCTACCAGGAATCTCAATGTGTTTTTTTGAGCTGGCCAGTCAACCATGGACATGATTTTCTCACTCTGTCAGCTGCAAGAGAAATGTCGAGAACAACAGAAAGTCCTTTTCATAGCCTTCATAGATTTAACAAAGACATGTGACCTAGTCAGCCGCAAGGGTCTGTGCTGTATACTAAAAACAATAGGATTCCGTCGCAGCTTCTTAAATCATCGAGTCTTTCCACAAAAATATGCAAAGTGCAGTGCACTTCAGTTGGTAGTGGAGTCAATCAGGGATGCATACTGGCATCCAATGTTTCCTCTAAGATTCGTTGGTCCGTGTGCAAAGTGAAAAAAATCTTGTGTGAAAAGTTGCACAGCATCCATTTTGCGATAATTCTAAACTGCTGCACGGTGTCTGTCAGATGTCTGCTGTACGGCCGCACAGCCACGCAGCTTAAAGGGAACATTTCTGGCATAAACACTCTTTTGTATCTTCTTCTCGGTGCTTCTGCAACATGCTGTCAAGGTTTACACCTACATTGACAGTAACATCACAAGCAGTTTCCTGGAAAAGGAAATAGACACCAGAATCTGTTAGGCCACATCATTTTGGCAAAAATCATAGAGTGTGGAGCAATGCACATCTCATTGATAGGACTAAAATCACTGAGTTCAAGGCCGTTGTGGTCAGCACACTACTTTATGACTTTATGGCAGCGAGTGCTGGATGACCTACGCTAATCAAATAAAGGGGCTTAACAGTTTCCTCTTGTGATGCTGCGTAGGATCCTACACATCAAGTGCCAGGATCAACTCACAAATGTGGAGGAGTCAAATGTTAAGTATGCAGTCAATTCTGAGTGAGAGGCGCCTGAGATGGTTGGGCCATGTCCACTGGATGAGCTTGGAGTCTATTCCAAGAGCTCTGCTGTACGGTGCGCTGGCAACTGGTCTGAGGAAGGGAGGTCACCACTGCCTGCATTACACTGACGTCAGCAAGAAAGACATGTCACTGGCACACATACATGTGGAAGCCATTGCTGAGGGGCCCACCTTCTGGCGGTCCTAGGTGTGTGAGGAATGGCTGAGGGGCCCACCCTCTGGTGGCCCTAGGTGTGTGAGGGCATTAAGCTGCGGAAGTCACCCTCACATCTAAGAGTGAAGAGAGAAGAGCAATGAATAAGATTGGGGAAAAGGAGCAGGAGTCAACGTCATTGTCTTTTGAGGATGGATGGATGCCATATCATAGCATCTTATACGATGACATTACCATACCAGACCATACCATAACCATACCATAACTATACCATAACCCTACCATAACCATCGCATACCAAACCATAACCATACCATAACCATACCATAACCATACCATAACCATACCATAACCATACCATAACCATACCATAACCATACCATAACTATACCATAACCATACTATCTAATTTTTTAAGGGTCAAGATAGACTCTTGTGATTAGTGGATGGTTTGAAAAAAAAGACAACTTCAGTTTTCTAAGCCTAAAATATAAATCAATTAGGATGCATTTAAAATATTAGTTTAGCCACTGATTTCATCACAGAATAATTTTTAAAAAATTATGGTTCATTACTTTGTATAAATGATCTAGCTTAGAATGATGATAATGGCTGCATAAATGTGAATATTCTAAATTAACATGAGTTATTTATGCAAGTGTAATATATTATTTCATTTCACAAGTGAAATTCAGATCAAGGGGCAAAAACTCAAAAAAGGCCTCCTCCCAACAATCCACACACGGGTTAAGGGATAAGCAGAATAAATTTTAACATCAATAAAATAAGGAAATAATATTGTTGATGCCTTTATGAGGCATTACCTCCCCTTCCCCACTGGTCAGGCATTACCCCTCTTCCCAACTGGTCATGCATTACCCCCCTTCCCTACTGGTCAGGCATTACCCCCTTCCCTACTGGTCATGCATTACCTCCCCTTCCCTACTGGTCAGGCCTTGAGACAGTGTGAGGACCATCCCTCTGACCATCTCTAGTTGTTCCAGCTGCTCATTTTCCCTGCTTGAAAGTTCATCTAAAATTTGAGATCTCTGATCTAGTTGTGTTTGTAAAGCTTCCATCTGTTAGGAACATAAAAATAATCATATTTTAAAATTAAATGAAATCTTCTAGTCATCAAACTTCCTAAATTAAAACATTTGATAAAAATTTTATTGAAGTGAGAAAAATTTGTTGATTAAACTCATGTTAAGGGGACATTACTCTAACTCCTACCTGCACCAACATTTCCTGGTGTATCTTCTGCTGTGCATCTCTTTCCACCAGGAGTTTACTGAGAGCATTCTCAGCCTCAGACAGCTGACTTGTCACTTTTAATATGTGATTTGTCTTCTGATTTATCTCGTCTTCATAGTGTTCCACCTGAGTGATCTGGGTCAAGAGAAATTCAATTTATATCATTTATTTTATGTGTGACCATTAGACAGCACAAACTAAACAAAAATGTCACAATACAGAGATAACAAGAGGATTCTTAACAGAATCTAGAAACAAAGTAACTTTTAAAATAAAAAAAAAATATATATTTATTGCATAACCAATGTCACAGGCCACAAATTCAGACAATAGGGCACATCTATAATCTTAAACCCAAGTGTCCGATTTCCTGATGAAAAAAACATGGGTTAGGCTGCAATCAGGATTTTAGATAAATAAATATTTATGTTATTTCGACATGGTATGTATAGGCCTGACATTGTTCTAGTGATATCTTGTGAGGCATATACATTCCCTGTTGTAATAACATATATACCCTGTTTTAATCACATATATACCTTGTTTTAATCACATATATACCCTGTTTTAATCACATATATATTGATTTCCAGATGTTTCTTTCTATAATTATAAGGAGCAGTAACATAATTTTTGGTGAGGGGGGGGGGGGCTGTGTGGAAAAACTCTTGACCTAATTTTCCCAATTTGTAGATTAATATTGTTTATTTGTCTCCCTCACAATACTATAAAAAATACTTGAATAAACAAGAAAATTGCATTCCTGAATTTTGAAAAACCCAGAGAAATACATTTGTTATCTTAATAAAACTCAGAGAAATACATCCGTCAAACCAAAGTGATAGAGCAGGAGTCAGCTAGACGGACAACATTTACTTGTGTTCTGCCGGACCCCAGCTGTCTGATCAGGGTCTTGGCTGACCTCAGCTGACCTTTGACATCAGCAAGTTCAGACTCAAGTCTGTGTCTCTCATTCTGCATTGACAGACTCCGTTCATTGAGGCAGGTGATTTCTTCTTTCAGTCCAGCTACCTGAGATTTGAGGGAGGCAATCAAAGAGTTGAACAAATAATCTTCAAGTTTTGACATTTGAGGCCATCGCCATATGGGTTGGACATATCAGATAAATGTACATTATAAAAAAGAACTAGCTGATATACCCGGCTTCTCACAGGCCGGTATTGGGGATCCAATTTTGTACCCCACACATTATGACCCCGATCAATAATGGGATCCCGTTCTTGGTCAAGTCTCTGTTCCCCTATATGATTCCACACGTCTTTCAGATTACATACCTCACTATAATCCTGTTGTGTAATGGGATCCCATTCCTAAATAAAATCCCTTTCCCCTATATGATTCCACACATCTTTCAGATTACATACCTCACTATAATCCTGTTGTGTAATGGGATCCCATTCCTAAATAAAATCCCTTTCCCCTTATATGATTCCACACGTCTTTCAGATTACATACCTCACTATAATCCTGTTGTGTAATGGGATCCCATTCCTAAATAAAAATCCCTTTCCCCTGTAATATACATATATTTAATGGGATCACATAGCTCAGTATTATCCCATTGTATAAAGTGATCCCGTTTTTGATAGAATCCCTAGCCCTCATATGATTCCATACGTCATTTGAGGTTTATAAAGCCCATTTATGATCCTGTTGTTACAACAAAAAAGCCTAGCAGTTATTGATGTCATATTTACACACAACGATTCGAAAGCTTATTACATACACACACACTACTTGATAATTTTGGATTGACTTAATTCAACTTATATTTTAAGTATTGCGCAACAAACATACTTTGATAGGACCACATTGCTAAATATTATCCCATTGCATAAAGGGATCCCATTTTTGAATCACTTTCCCCACTTTGATGCCATATTTTTTGCAATTACATAATCCATAAGTGTGGCATTTCGTAAGAAAATCCCATTCATGAAGTTAATCCCTTTCCCCTATAAAATATCATACTTTAATAGGATCACATAGCTCAGTGCTATATATTGTATAATGGGATCTAGTTTTTGGTAGAATCCCTTTCCCTTGATCCCGTTGCATAATGGAATACCATGCTTTGTCGAATTCTTTACCCCAAGATAATCCCTTTCCCCCAGTGGATCCTATACTTAAAGTTGTTTTATTTACCCCAGTGTGATCCAATTACATTATGGGATCTTGTTCCCTGTGAGATCCCGTTCTGGTTTCTCTCACACTATAGCTAAAACATTATTCATTTAAGTTATAAAAAAAAGTGGCCCCATGACATCTCAAACCAAAAACAAGTCTGAAAAACAATTGGATATGACTTTTTTAAATTTGACTTATTTTTGTTATAAATTACTTGGACTTTATGTTTCATTAAACCACAGAATTTTCTAGAATATTTTTAATTATATCCGAATCAAGTGGACAGTTAATAGTACTATCATAGGCTGGCAAATAATAGGGCTAAAAATTTGAAACTTGTCCCAAATAAAAGAGACTAACAATCAACGGAGATCTTGCAAAAATAAAATAAAACATTTTCTACAATATTTCAGACATTATATCCCGTGAGGTTTTAAAATACTGTTGCCATCTGCTGTAAATAAAATGAGGGGTGAGACTGCAATCAGACTTATAAAAAATTAAATGGAAAAGACGTAAACAAGGTGAAGGTTAGCCTGACAGGATGTAACAAAACAGCGAACGTTTCGGCAAAGAGCCTTTTTCAACGGACATACAATACACAAATAAAACAAATATAAAAAAATATTGATAAAAACTTAGCTGCTGTGAAATCCAAAGAATCAAAGAAAGTTATCTAAAATATTCTAGAAAATTCTAAATTTTATTTTTGCAAGATCTTCGTTGATTGTTAGTCTCTTTTATTTGGGACAAGTTTTAAATTTTTAGCCCTATTATTTGCCAGGCTATGATAGTACTATTAACTGTCCACTTAAAAGTTGACTTTCTTTGATTCTTTGGATTTCACCCTGCTAAGTTTTTATTTTTTATATTCGTTTTTTTTGTGTATTGTATGTCCATTCAAAAAGGCTCTTTGCCGAAACGTCCGCTGTTTTGCTACTTCCTGCCAGGCTAACCCTTACCTTGTTTTCACTTTCTTGGATACTTTGGATTTCACCGCAGCTAAGTTTCTTCATTTTATTTTTTATTTTTATTTTCGTTTTATTTGTGTATTGTATGTTCGTTGAAAAAGGCTCTTTGCCGAAACGTTCGCTGTTTTGTTACGTCCGGTCAGGCTAACCCTTACCTTGTTTACGTCTTTTCCATTTAATTAATTAAAAAGAGTTTAACAAATTCCCTTTCTAAATTGTGACTGATGTAAAGTAAAAAAAAAACCTCTATATTTTGACTCGAATAATGATGCATTTATGTGCCAAGTTTGGTCCAGATCCATCAATCCGTGTAAAAACAAATGGCAGACAATGAAAAAGTGACCCACTGTACGTAAACAAAGTTTGATTTATATATATATATGTATATGATAATTGGTGTCAAGCAGTTGTATGAACCAAACTTTATTTTAAAAGAGCTACAATCCACTGACACCTAATTTCAAATTTAGTTATGATAATATAATATGATAACTTAAATAGCATAGTCATAATGGTCTCCTGTGTGCATTCATCCAGCTTTGTGACTGGCTCTCAAACTTGTCAGTCATTTACAGTACTTATCTGACATAGAAAACAGCCAACATACATCTGAAGTAGGACATGAAGCCAAGTATGAAATGAAGCCAAGTAGGACATGAAGCCATGTAGGACATGACGGCATGTAGGACATGAAGTTATAATTTTATGAAGATACCAGCAATAATCCCACCTCTATTTTCAATGCCTTTAGCTGCTGTAGTTGGACAGGGTCAGTTTCTACATGGTCAGTCCGTGCCGTCTGAGCTGTCTTAAGTTCAGCTACTGTTTCCTTCAACTCAGCATCTCTCACTGACAGTTGGCTGTGCAGTGTTGCAATCTCCGCCTCTAACACTTTATTCTTCCTGCTTGACTGGCTGAGTTTGGCTTCAAGGTTTGTTATCTCCCCTCGCAGCAACTCGGCTTGGTCTAAACAAAATTATTGAGTCAAAGAAAGTACTGGTCTCAGCAAAGAAAACAAGTAATAAAAACTCTAATGAGTATTTAAATACAATTTCCAACAAAGAATTTCGGATTTTTTTATTCAAGGGAAATCATTCTAGATTACATTAAAAGTCACTTCAAATCTATAATTCTGAAAGTTAAAAAAAAAATGACGCTATATCCCCTCATTGAAAATCACACCAAGAATGTGTCAATATATGCGCACCAGTCAAACATTTTCATCTCACAAAGCGGGAAAACCCCATTAACTATATTAACTATCATTCAAGATTACATCAAATGTAATTTCAAATCAATAATTATGAAATTAAACAAAACAATTGCTATCTACAGATTTATGCTACAATTATGGGAGTCAAACAAAAAGAGATTTTTCAAAAATTCCTTCTCCAACATTGTTTTACATATTATTAACTATCATTTGGCCTTGTTTCAACCCCATAGCTTTTGTGGTTGGCGAGAAATTGATTTTTTTCTGGTTTATTTATTTTCTGGGAAATCCAGTAAACCTTGTCCTGTATTTTTTGGCCCTTGCACATCCTTGAGACCTCCTGAACATATTGCAAAAGACCCCAATTATTTACCTGGTATGGTTCAAGAGGAGTTGCAGGATCAAGTGCTACAGACATTTCAAATTTATAAACACAATTTTTCTAATGGGAAATTGCGTCTAAAATGGCAAAATTTAAACCATAATTTTAGGTTTCTGGTGAAAATTAATATTAGATTGAAATAAATATATTATTGTCTTAGTTTGAAATTTTATATTTAAATTAAAAAATTTAAATCATCCTTTGATTTTTTGGATTATTTTTTACATTAAAAAATATAACATTTTAATGTATTTTCTGTAGAAGAGAAGCATACTTGTATCATTTTAAAATATTAAACATGAACAAACTGATTACAAGCTTAAAATTTTTTTGGATAAAATTAATCTACCTTCTAGCGACAGCACTCCATTTGGTGTGATATTTTTTTGACCACTGGTCATGGCAAGTCCTTGACGTAATGTTTCATTCTCCGCTCTGAGCGCATCCATCAAATCCTCCAAAGTGTTCAGACGAGCCAGCGTATGATGTTTTTCTTTGACAAGTTCAGTTAATTGTCTGGGCAACAGAAACATTTGGGCTGTCAACTTATGAAATCATAGCCACGAAATAGATTTACAAATAGTTAACAAATTTACTTAACAACTTACTGTTTGTAGGGCTGTAATACAAACTTACTGTTTGTAGGGTTGTAATACAAACTTACTGTTTGTAGGGTTGTGATACAAACTTACTGTTTGTAGGCCTGTAATACAAACTTACTTTTTGTAGGGCTGTAATACAAACTTACTGTTTGTAGGCCTGTAATACAAACTTACTGTTTGTAGGGTTGTAATACAAACTTACTGTTTGTAAGCCTGTAATACAAACTTACTGTTTGTAGGCCTTTAATACCAACTTACTGTTTGTAAGCCTGTAATACAAACTTACTGTTTGTAGGCCTTTAATACCAACTTACTGTTTGTAGGCCTGTGATACAAACTTACTGTTTGTAGGGTTGTAATACAAACTTACTGTTTGTAGGGTTGTGATACAAACTTACTGTTTGTAGGGCTGTAATACAAACTTACTATTTGTAGGCCTGTGATACAAACTTACTGTTTGTAGGCCTGTAATACAAACTTACTTTTTGTAGGCCTGTAATACAAACTTACTGTTTGTAGGGTTGTAACACAAACTTACTGTTTGTAGGGTTGTAATACAAACTTACTGTTTGTAGGCCTTTAATACCAACTTACTGTTTGTATGCCTGTTCCGAAGCAATTCTTTCCGCGCTGACATCCTCAAATTTTTCCTCCGTCTGCAACATTTTAGCTTCACACTCCCTGTTCATCATGAGGACAGTCTGATATTGTGAAATAGAAAACTTTTAGAGATAACCACTAACCCTTACCTAAACATTAACCCCAACACTAACCCTTTTCTTAACATTAACCCCAACACTAACCCTTATCTTGACATTAACCCCAACACTAACCCTTATCTTAACATTACCTTTACTCTTAACCCTCACCCTTATCCTAACCTTTCTCCTTACCTTAACCCTAACTTTTTTAACACTGTTAGACAAAGGTAAGAGGACACTACTGCTGGCTCTTAAGGACACCACAGTTTGTCCTAAAAGGAGACCATGGTTGGTCCTAATTATAAGAGTACACCACCTACCTATCACCAGCCCTCATCAATCTACCTGATCTTGTTTACCTGTAGACCGTCACTCCCCTCTGGTAAGTCTAACTGGTCAAGGTAGAGCCTCCACTCTTTCATCTTACTCTGCAGGTCACGTCTGTCCAGCCACACATACTCCAGGAGGCCACCTAAGTCTTCCTGGTCTACACCGCTCTCCTCTTCCAGTGACTGAGTGATCTCCCTTAGGTCGGGGCTCGGCTACAGAATCAGTTGATAGCACACACACACACACATGCAGTGAAACAGAGAACTAAATAAAAATACTTGTGGCAAATAAACAATTGTAAAACTGTGAATTTTAAGAAAATAAAATTTTAAAACAAAGTGTGAGGTGGAAATCATGACTTTAAGTAAAGATATATATGAAGTGAGAAGGCAGTGAATTAACATATTTAGATTTTGAAATATGAGCTTAATTTTTTTACATAGAACCAGGTGCTTTTTTTTCTGGCGGAACACACCGGAGTAGTGTTCCGGCACTTTTTTCCTCATATTTGTTTATGACTCCCAGGAATGTTTGGTCTCACTGCTTTATACGGTTGAGTTCTGGTACCTTCTTTTTTATATATCTTATCTTATATGTTACAGATGCTCCTTCTGTACAGAAGATTATTGCGTCCTATGTATTTCTATGGTTTGTGTTTAGTCCTATATTCTTGCTAGAGTTATAAATGATGATAAAAAAAAATCACAGCATAAAACTACTTACTGTATTTATATTATTGAGTTATGTCCCATGATTCATGTTACACTTAGTTTGATATTGAGTATCACCCAAACTGAACAACTCAAACTTTGAGAAAAAAGAGCATGAGAAAACTGAGTCATGCAGACACCAAGTGATCAACTGATACCAGTGAATCAAACGTCTCTCACTCACCCTTTTATTTTCTTGTCGAAAACTTGAGTTTCGATTGTAAGGAATATCATAGTTTTTCTCATCTTCATCAGGTAATGCCAGTCGAAGTTGTAGGTTCTCCTCTCTGAAATCTTTGCTCCTCTGTTCTAAAACTCTAGTCTTCTCTTTTTCTCTTTTGAGCTGACGTTCAAGCTCTTTGGACTTGGTCTAAATCACACAGAATTTATATGGAAGAAAAAGAAAACTTGGGATCTTAGGTAGGGCTGCGGACGGCTGCATTTACAGCAAGAAAAAAGTTTGTAGTGCATTTAAGTTCACAATAGTATGTTATTTGAAACATGCCAGTGGCTACTGTGTGAAATGGATGGTGGTTGGGTTGCATTCTATAGTGGTCATGATGGGAAAAATAATGCCCGGTTTTAAACACCTTATCTTTGAGATGATTGTTTTAATACATTTAATTTAATTTATGATGATTTCTCATAAATGACATGCATTGCCATTGTAAGGTCCTTTTATTTTCAATTTTGTCAAAAATATTAGTAAATTTGTTCACATTTTTAATCACAGGACTGTAAATTTGTATCACAATTTATGTGCCTATGGTTCGAATGTAACAACTCTGCTGTTTTATATTTATGGATAATTTATTTTATTATCTTTAAGACAGTTTCTGAAGCGTGTTACAAAAATTAACATTCTACATAGAGATAATCTAAAAATTTATTAATTTAATTACAGTACATTCGATCAAAATTTTGATTGATCATTTTTATCATCGGCGCAAGACTGCCTGGAAAATTTCAGCTCATTAGCTTACAAGAAAGTGGGTTAAAATCCATCCAAAGTTTTTTCAGCAAGCAGACCCCACAAGTTAATATAAAGGATTTAAAAATGATGAACAAAGTAATCAATCAAATGATCAAGTGTACCACATGGTAATTAATCAAATCATCATGTGTACTAGAAAGTAACCAATCAAATAATAAGGAACAAAGAAAACCAATGTGTACAATAACAAAGACACAGTGGCCACACACCTGTAGTTTAGCATTTTCTGACAGCAGTTTCTCTTCTGTCTGAGACAAGTTGCCAGCTCTGTCAGCTCTTTCCTGTACCAGCCTTTCCTCTGTCACCCTCAGGCGCATGTGAAGAGATGCAATCTGAAAGACATTTGGTCCTTGTCAATGGATAGCACATATTTTATAACACCCATTCTTCTGTTAACTCTTAGAGTCGCAAAGCGCAGTAATCCGCGCCTTGTCTCTATATCCGAAGCGCGGTAATGCGTGGCTTAATAGAACTCTCTTTAGAAACAAAATCAGAGAAAATAAAAACTCTTCAATGCGGCAATGGCGGCTGTTGCCTGCGCTAATACCATCGCTCGATTCGCTAAGTTTTTGGTAGCTTTAACTTTTTTTTTTTGAAGACGTGATTTTGCTATACTTTATTATAAAAATAATAGTGCTTAACTACAGGTATAAATAGTATTAAACTCAAGACGGACTTTTGGTTACGTGTCTTATCCTAAAAGATGAAGTAAGTATGACAATAATAATATAAATGGATATTACGCATTTTTTAACATTTCATAACCAGTTGATCGCAATACGGGAAATCCTTACGGGAATGAGGCAGAAGTTTATTGAAAACCTTCTGGGGCTTTAAGAGTTAAACCCAGTTCAAATGGAGAGGAGAAAAAATAATGCCACTGCCGTTATGAAAATTTTGTATCTTATATTTACCTAAAACTTTGGCATTTACCAACACATAAACGTCAATACGTGAATATATATATTTTGAAGTTTAGATAAATAATTTTGTTCGTTCTTTGATACCTTTTGTAATTGCTTAGTCTTTTAAGAAAAATGTTACATTTAATAGTTTTAAAAAATCAAGAAATATGTTATCAGCTTGATACTACATATCAAACACCACCAGAAACTCCCAGACATTTAGATGCTCCCGCCCACCTGTTTCTCAGCAACCGTAGCCTCCAATCCCTCGCCTTCAAACTGCTGACGTAGCATGTGATTGGTCTGAGATAACTTCTGCACCTGAGTGACAAGATCCTGGCATCGTCTCGTCTCCTCCTCTAGGGCAACTTCTGTTTGTTTGAGCAAGTCTTTCAGGCCAGATTTCTCATTCTGAAATAGAAATTAGCATTTTTAATGTGTTTTGTAGCCTTATTTCAATCAATCCCTCTATTTAATGTCTCTTTTAATGTGTTTTGTAGCCTTATTTCAATCACTCCCTTCTATTTAATGTGTCATTATTTTATATATATATATAATACAATCAGAACTGATAGCTCAGATATTCACAAAAAGTAAAATGATGGTAAATGAACACATAAATACCATATCATAATAGTATTTTTTAAAATACTCTATATATTATACTGAATCGTTATATATTTGACAAGCAATATTATTGTTATTTTATACATTATACAGTAAACTATTACCATTAGATTATTTTTTTAAATGCCCTTCTGTGATGTTAAGACATATTTTATAAAAAAAAACAACTTGGACAACAGATGAAGATCATGGGGGGAAAAGTGGGGGGGGGGGGGGGGGAGTGGAGGCAGATAGGAGACCCATAAATTATATTCAAAATACAGGGATACACTTTTGCTTACTCCTGTATAGGTTTGAATGATTCTAGTCAGCACCACTAACCTCCCCTGCCGTAACTCAGTCACCACCACTAAGCTCACCTTTAAGTGTAAATGTAAGAGATTTATTAAGGTAATCAACCAATCATATGTCTTGTTACATTCATTGCCAGATGTAGTTGGGGGAGAGTATTAACTATTGAAAAATTAGGCTTTTAGAAAACGAAAATAACTTTTTTCAAGTTTTAGTTTTAACAGGTCGCAAGAAACATTCATAGAAGTCTTCAAATAACTCTATATTGCCCACCAAAAGGAAATGCTTATGAATGATCATTAAATATAGACTGATTAACATGTTACTATAAGTATTGACCAAATGGTAGCTTCAACTAAATCCCCTATCTTATAAACTATTCTTTACACTTACATTTAAAATCTCAATCTCTTGTCTGTGGGACTCGTGTATTGCACTTCTGTCTGATCTTTGTTTCAGAGTCTCCAACTCTTTCTGTGCACTGCTCAGCTGATCCTCCATGAAAGAAATCTTTTAAAAAATAAAATAAGTTTTGTCAGACATTACAAATGTTATCAAGTTAAATTATAATTTATGTCCAATGATGTACAGTGGAACCCTTCATAACGAGCAAATTTGCATAACAAATAAAATGTGAATGGGCTGCTCACTTAATCAGCGGTATTTCACATAAAAAGTTACCCAGAAAGGGGAAGCCCCGTTTACACGACATTCATTAGTGAGCCAGAATTTCCACATCAATGCATTAGTCTGTGTTTAGCACTCGGTCTGTTAGCGCATTGGTTTCGTGTGTGATCACCCATTTTTACAAATTTTGTATTCAGACAGCTTTTTTAATTTTTCTATGTGCAAAGTGTAATAACCTGTGCTGAAATGTCTTAGAAGAAAAGCCCACAGGAAGACAATGATAAGAGAAAAAAAACTGTTGAAATGAAACAAAAATCATTGAAAAGTGAGAATGAGGTGTGAGCGTGGCTAATTTAGCACACAGATACAATCGGTCAACATTAACGATCTGCACTAAAAAAAACTAAATTAAAAAGATGGATGCTTCAATGGGAGTGTCAAGAATTCTATGAAACAAATACGACACATTTTCATCAAATTTTGAAGCATAGACAATAACAAATGTCTGTAAACAGTTTACTAGTTAAAAAGGATTTTAATTATTTGTCATAAATTCATATTTTTATTTATGTTTTTTTTCAAATCAAAATTATATTCCAAGTTATTCCACTCCTTAATAATTCAAAGATTTTTATTTGAATAAATGTATTTTTCCAGCCTGTAATGCATTGTCATATTTTAAATTGATTTGTAAAAGATTTTTTTTTCGCTTAATGAGTAAGATTCTGGAACGAATTATGCTTGTTATAAGTGGTTTCACTGTATAATTATAAAACTCAATGACATAGATATATAATCAACAGAACGATGAAACATCTTTTTTTAATCCTTTTCCAAACCTGGACAGAAAAATCCCTTAAATAAAAAATATGTGAAGTCCAAGTCTAATTTTTCTCAAGATTTGTCTAATTTTAAAATGTTATCATTTGGTAACTCAACTTAATAAAAGATATAATATCATTGAAAAGTCCACTGATTTCTAAACTTTCAGAAGATAATGGGTTTTTTTAACTGCAAAACAAGAAGGTGGCATGATCATTGTGCTGCTTACCTCTGACTTTAGCAGGTCAGCTTGTTTTGTAGCACTAGCTGCTTTGGCCTGGTACTGCTCTATTTCTCTCTCCACGTCTGATTTAGCTGTTAGTTGAACGCGACCAGATTCTTCCTCTAGCTTTGTGTGGAGTTCATCAACTTCTGACAGGGTCGCCTGGAGCTTATTTTCTAGTTCAGATATCAGGGCTGCGACATGATTGTAATTTTGAATTATTTGGGCATGGAAAATTTTCAGAACTAGGTTTATGTAAAAAAATGTGGTTTTATTTCCTAAACTCACCCGTGGCCCTGTTGTATTTATCTTTGAGAAGTTTGTTTTCCATTTGAAGACTCGAGTTTTCTAAACAAAGTTTTCTCATCTGGCTCATCAGCATTTCCTTTAGACACAAAAAAAAATAAAATGTTGTCTTAATTTTTGACTGTAGTAATCTTTTTCATTTTGTAATATTATAATATCATTTATAGAGCATTGCTTAGATGGTATTTGAAATTGTTTATTATGTCTACTAGGGATTTTCAAAAGCCCAAGTAACTTATCCTTATTTGATAAAGAAGAAATATTAAACTTCCTGAAATGTACACAAAGTATTATATAATTATAAATTCTCAAATCCTCTTTTAACATCATTCCCTTTTCTGACATTAAAAGATAAGCTAAAACAATGACGTCAATCATACAAATATTTTTTTTTAAGCCAGACTTTAATTTATAATTATTATGTGCACCACCAACGCACCCTTGTATTAAATTAAAATATAAGATCATACAATAACGTCATAGCATTACACATGTGAGTGACTTGGGCTATTACATCTTATTCACATGCATATTCAGTTATATTGTTTTTAAAATACAGACTTAAACATATTGACATATTTCACAAACCTTATCCCAAATATTAGCCTTCACATCCATCATAGAAATATTTGACAGATTTCCAATCTCAAATTTCGGCTGACTTTTATTTGCAGCCATCCCCTAAAATTAATATATTTCTTTTAGAAATTAATCACTTTTAACAAACATGTAACTTTTACAATTGAAAAACATCAAAAATTAATTTTTTTTTTCATAATACAAATATTTGTTTTGCTGGTGGAATTTATTTGAACCTGTCACATAATGTAAACAAATTTGTAACATGACTATTCAGACCAAAATTAATATATTTTTAAATACAAGAAATCATGGCTAGAAAATTTCACATTTTCTGGACGCCATGGGCACAGGCACTGATTATGTTCAGCAAAAGCTATTGTTGAAATCAATTTATAAATAAAACATATTTCAGAAATGAAGTAAAAAAAAATAATTTTTTTTTAAAGTTGAATTTCACTTATAATGTTTTAATGTTATCTAAAATACTGATACGATACAACAAAAAAAGTACATACTATGTTGTTAGCACTTTGAAAATCATTTAAGATGGTTCCATCTGATGAAGTGCCAGCCACAGAATTCATAGTAGATAAAAGTGAAGAGGCTAGATCAAGGATTGGGAAACCATTGCCCGTGAGCCAGATATAGCTCTATTGATGACTGAATCTGGCATGCAGACAAATGATCGATTATAAAAAAAAAAATGACTCCTTTGATCTAAATATTAAGTCTCCATGCCTACAATAAACCTAACCTCAACATGTATCAACCAGACTACAAAGCTATCAGCAAAGCCATGCAGCACCATAGTCACATTAAAGGTAAGAACAATCATTGATTAGTAACAGCATAAGAATATTATTAAAAAGACATAATTATTGTGATCTTAGTGTAGAAATTAGACTAATGCACAAATTTACTAAAAATTTTAGCTTTAAACATAATTAATGTAGGACTCTCACAGAATTACTTTTCAAAGTAAGTGGTGTTTGTGGCGCTCACAGCCGAAAAGTTTCCTGACCCCTGGGCCAGATCATCTAAATCATATGTTGAAAAAATTTATATAGAATATGTTTTATTGTAAAATAGTTACACCAAACTCATCACCTTTTATTGTAGGCATTTTATATAGGCCACCAAATACAAACATAGAATGCATGAAGAATCTCTGCAATCAACTAACTTCTATTAAAGAAAATCATAAAAATGCTGTAATTTGGACTATGGGGGACTTAAATCTTCCAGATATAAATTGGAAAATCTATGCAATTGATAGCCACCAAACTAATAAATAAATTTATGAATATTTCATAGACACTATAAACAACATAAACCTAGAATATATAGTAAAAAAAACGCTAGGAGAAATAAAACACTAGATTTATTTCTAGCAAACAGACCAGAACTAGTAAAAGACTGCACAATAATTCCTGGACTGAAAAAAAATAAGATGCCTAGAAGAACAATCTATCTTTGGAATAAATGCAACTTAATAAAATTACATGAATGAGCTGTTAATTTCCATAACAAATTCCTAAGTAAATTCGGCATAGAAAGCCCCGTAGTAGAAATATGGAAGGAAATAAAAACAAATCTAAAAACTATAATGGATGAGAATGTTCCAACAAAACTAACTCCAAATATAATTAATAAATGCTGGTTCAATTCTAAATTTAAAAAGTTATGCAAACAAAATGAGAACTTATTTAAGAAATTTAAGGAAACATAAAAAGTACTTAAAAATTACGAAGTGTATGTCTGCTGCTACGACAAAGTAACGGCAGACAACCCGGCGGGATGTTGCTGGTGCTACGACATGTCGTAACACCAGCAACATCCCCCCGGATCGTCTTCTTTTTAATACTAAACTATAGTTCTCATAATAAAATATCATTAAATTTCGTTTATTATTTATTTTTTTTAAAATCACAATGAGTGTGCTGATAATATTTGTTATTATTCTGAAAAGCAGATACGTTGATTAAATCTTAGGGGTCTACCGTTATTCATTTTTGTTAAAACGACGTTTCTGATACAAGTTCTAGATCATGATGATAAACATAAGACATGTCACATATGAGTATAACTCACAACAAAACGAACTGTCCTTTTTAAAAATGTACCCAAATGAATTTAGGAACTCCTTTTAAAGCCCCGGCTTTGACTTACAATAATAATTGTTAATTTTAACCAATAGTTAAATAAATTTTGCACACAGCCAACCTTTATGCATGAAACAACGAGAGCAAAGCAATACGCCAATAGTAATAGTAATAGAGTGAAAATGAGGTTGAAGGATGAATGGAATGGTTTCCAGTGACAAGTCTGCACACAGGACATTTTATTATTCCACACAAAACAAATTTTTATATTCTTGCGATTGTGTGCGAATCGTTTCTTGAGGATTTTCATTTACGGCTTTACTTTATGGTATGCTAAATTTTAATACTTCGCATCGGCATCACTTACACAAGTATAGTATAGCAAAATCGCTAAACATATTTACAATCGGTAGACCAATATTAATCTATTTAAATAATTTATTTAAATAAATTTAGATTTTAGAATTAATACACACACAAATAAGCCTGGATCTATTAATGTCCTATTATAATATATATGCTTCTACAATATAAAGAAGAGTTTGTTAAGATATTATAGCGACTTAATTCCTTCCAAGTGTCTACTGCATTGAGTGACTAAGACTAGTCGTAGCAGAAGATGCTTATGTCGTAGCACTAGCAACACCCCATCCAGCCTTCTACTGTTACGACAATCTTGTCGTAACTCTAGCAACATCCCTCCAGATCGTCTGCTGTTACGACATGTCGTAACAAAAGTTTCCTAACTAGCGCTACAACATGTTGTATGCTAGCAAAATCCTGCCAGATCGTCTGCTTCTACGACAAACTTGACGTAACGCTAGCAACATCCTAAAAATTAAACACTTGACACAAAAAATTAGTGAAAACCTCCAAAATAATTATATTATTTTTGTATCTTATAGAGCCAAAAATTGCCTTAGAAATCGATAAGACTTATAAATTAGTGCGGTAATAGCTAAACTTACAACAAATAATAATGCATTTAATAATTTAAAAACTTAAGTTCTCTCAGGAGAAAATTCAGTTTACGTTTAGAAACTGCAGGATTGCCCAACATTTTTAAAAGTGTTATGAACAATAATGGTCTATTTCATGATAATGAATGAAAAGAATGGTCCATGGCCTATCATCTGGTTCTGGTCATAGTCATGTCATCATCGTTCATGGCCATGGACATGTGTCAACATTCGTCTTGGCATTATCATCATTATTAATAAAAATATTTTATAATAACTAGCAAGAAACTATTAAATCTAAGAAGAGCATCAGTAACAATTACTAGAAAATGATAAAAATGTTCTAATGACCTACTTTGATCGCAGTAATTAAAACAAATTAAAAAGTAAGTGTAAGTTATGCATAGCTGTTATCTTGAACAAGAGAGAAAAGGGAAATATCCGCCATCTTTGTAAACATTTAAGCTTCTAAATAACTAAGGAAGATGGTATCGATATAATTTGATTGAATAAATTAAACAATCGATTACTTAATTTTGCTCACAAAATAGTTTTCGCAAAAAAATATTAATATTTGTTTTGTTGTTTTCTTGAAATTTAAATTTAAATTTAGACATCTTAAATTATAACTTTAAAACAAAATGTAAAGTAGTCTAGTAATGAAATAGATAATTTAAGTTCCAAATCCAGTTAGAGTGCAGTTTGAATTATTTCTAATATAAAATATTGATTAATTGGATCTAAAATTGGTGTAGGGCCTAGTTGTTGTAGACCCCTAAGCCGACGCCGCGTGCCGAATACGCCGCTTAATTTTCGTCCGTCAAAAGTCCGCCTGAATTTATGCGACACATTAGCCTAACAGCTGACAAACCACATTGCGTTTGTTTTATTCATGCCAATTATAAACTGATATTTTATGTGCCTATCAAGTATTCTTATCTTATCTTAGATATACAGACGCTCCTTCTATGCAGAAGATAATTGCGTCCACAGATCATGAGAGATGATCTGTTGGCAAGTGATGCAGCGGTCACAGGCCACGGCTATAGGATTTCCACGCATTACCCCTAACTATTGTCTAGTTAGGTACCCATTCGGAGCTGGGCAGACTCGGGGACTCCTCAGGCCCTGGGAACAGATCCTCACCCTCGCGTGGATTCGAACTCGTGACCATCGGTAAAACAGTCGAGCGCGCTACCACTCGACCACCGCGTATTAAGCGACAGAAATTGAATGAATGGAATGCCTTCATGATTCATGCACTTTATTAGTAGGAATAGGACAGCATAAAAAAACTTTTTTTTCCCCTCGATTGTTAAAAATAATAAAACTTTATCTAAAGTATTTTTAAAAGTGCTTTATTTCTGAAATTTTATTTACCTCATTATTGGCCAAGCTTCAGTCAAATATTTCGTAACCAGTCGAAAATCAGCCGCAAAAAATAATTTAGGAAGATCCGGCTATCCGCCAAAAAAGTTTTCAGCCGTCCGAATTTTTTTTTAAAAATGGCTGGCAGGTCTAAGTTGTAGTGATTAAATGATTTTTTTTCCAAAAAAAAAAGGGGGGGGGGCGTGGACACCGTGCCATTGAGGATGGCATTACTGATCAAATTATTTAAAGTATATGCATTGGCGTAGTCAAAAGTGAGAGAGCCGCCAACGTCATCTCATCCTTTATCTGTAGCGCCAACGTCATCTCATCCTTTCTCTGAGCCGCAAACGTCATCTCATCCTTTCTCTGTGCCACCAAAGTCATCTCATCCTTTCTCTGTGCCGCCAAAGTCATCTCATCCTTTCTATGTGCCGCCAAAGTCATCTCATCCTTTCTCTGTGCCACCAACGTCATCTCATCCTTTCTCTGTGCCGCCAAAGTCATCTCATCCTTTCTCTGTGCCGCCAAAGTCATCTCATCCTTTCTCTGTGCCGCCAAAGTCATCTCATCCTTTCTCTGAGCCGCAAACGTCATCTCATCCTTTCTCTGTGCCACCAACGTCATCTCATCCTTTCTCTGTGCCGCCAAAGTCATCTCATCCTTTCTCTGTACCGCCAAAGTCATCTCATCCTTTCTATGTGCCGCCAAAGTCATCTCATCCTTTCTCTGTGCCACCAACGTCATCTCATCCTTTCTCTGTGCCGCCAAAGTCATCTCATCCTTTCTCTGTGCCGCAAACGTCATCTCATCCTTTCTCTGTGCCGCCAAAGTCATCTCATCCTTTCTCTGTGCCACCAACGTCATCTCATCCTTTCTCTGTGCCGCCAACGTCATCTCATCCTTTCTCTGTGCCACCAACGTCATCTCATCCTTTCTCTGTGCCACCAACGTCATCTCATCCTTCTTCTGTGCCGCCAACGTCATCTCATCCTTTCACTGTGCCGCCAACGTCATCTCATCCTTTCTCTGTGGCACCTATTTTCAGATACTTCAGTTTAGAAAGCAATTTATTTAGTTTTTTTTTTACTAATAGCAATAGTCTTGTATCATCGAAAATTGTTTAGTTTAATGAAACTCCTGTGAAACAGCTTAATGAGTTATAATTTAAAATAACATTTTACATAAAAACATTACTACATCACTGTATTTTTTCACTAGGTAACGTGAGGTCCAATTGTAGAAACGGTGTTTTCTCGTTATACGAATGCTTCAAGTTACGAAAAATTCAAGATACGATAGGCCACTAGAAGACTATTTTGTTCCAAGATACGAAAAACGCACGGCTGACAAAATTGGGCATCACATGACTGCATGCCACTCGCCATCAACAGTCCAGCTGTCCTATTTGTCAGTTTATTGAACAGGAAAACCCCAAAAAGATCAACGCATGTCGCGTTGTTGAGCAGATCAATGATATTTGCATGACTCGCATGTCAGAAACATTGTACAATGCAGGCAACATAAAAAAACAAGCTTTCTTGGATCAATATTTGGCTAAGAGAACATTAGTGAGAAAAGATGTTTGTAGAGTGAGGTGAAGAAAATGAAAGGTAAAACAGAAAATTAAAAAACGCAAAACAGTTATTTTTTCTTTAATTTTAAGCAAACAAACAACAAATTACTTAAGTTTAAGTATTATGGTACGCATGTTTAGTTTAAAGTTGTACGAAATCTAAGTGTTTATTTATAATTAATTCATGCAAAGTTTGTACTTAAAGTATGTTTTTCGTAGGTGTTTCGTACGTACTGCAGTAATGTTTTCTGCCATCCATTCTCCTCCCCTACCCCCTCATCCGACACTTCACCACATCGCCTCATTCGAAAGTTAAGGGATCGCATTTTGTGAACAGATGTTTATTCTAGGGCTCTTAGCGATTAATTTAAATTTAATTTTTAACCTCTGTTACTTTAATTAATTAATCGTTAGCTTCAATTAAAGCCAAAAATTGAAATTTATGGTGCCATAAGTACTCATGAGTAACATTTATTAAACGGACTTGTCGAAGATCGAGATAACACTGGAATGTCTTCTTTATATGACATCTTTTAACCAACAACGCAAACAGACAGACATTATTTGGTTGAAGTAATGAGAGGGACTATTGACAATATAACCAGCCGACCTGAACAATCGTTCACGTAGCTTTACATTGTCTCAGCTGAATTTTCTGATACTGTCTTGGATGTTTGGTTTGCAGGTGATTTGTAAGAATTGTTAGAACCATGGTAGCAATGTTCCCTTTAGGCAGCGCGGCTGCGCAGAAATTTGACTGACGCCATGCTGTAGTTTAGAATTACCGCACAGCAAATTTTGTAAAATATTGCAAAAAAAAAAAAAAAAAAGAACATTGTGCAATTTCGAAAAGGAGATTTTTTAAAAAATGACTACGAACCAACGAAGCTTAGATTTAGAGGGAACATTGCATGGTAGGCAAACGATTTCTCTCTATGGACACATAACCTTCATCAACATTTTGAACAGTCACGTCAGTCAATAGTTTGAAACCAGAATGTTCTTATAATCGTCCGGAAAATTAGTTAATATTTATCGGCAGAAATATTTTACTTTTTGATTTCCGGTAGGCCTACATTTATAAGGAATGGGTCAATTAATCTTTAAAATATTTATCTTAAAAAATATTGCAATTATTAATCCAGAAATTAATCGTTAATTTCCGCAGCCCTTTTTTTTTCATTTAATCTCATTCAATGTTCATTGTTTTATTATTAGGCTATTTATTAGATTTATGTGTACTTTTATTTTGTGTTTCTCTGGTGTTCCATGATATTTTTCAACTTTTAGTGTTTCTGTTTTGCCTGGAACGGATTTTGCATTTTACATACAAAACTTAGTTTGACATACGAAAAATCCAAGATACGAAAGTAACCGGAAAGGATTAATGTCGTATCTCAGATACCATTGTAAAGTCCCAAAAAATATATATTCTCACCCGAGATACTTTGTATTTCAAGCCAGTTTAAAAAGGGTTAACCTGACATGACGTAACAAAACAGCGAACGTTTCGGCAAAGAGCCTTTTTCAACGGACATACAATACACAAATAAAAAAAATATAAAACATAAAATAATTAAAAAAAATAGAAACTTAGCTGCGGTGAAATCCAAAGAATCGAAGAAAGTAAAGCTGAGAGATGACAGAGCGAGCCTATATAGGAAAGGAGAGGTGGGTTTGGGCGAAACGCCTAGGTGGTCAAAGTGAACACCACATTCATCCCATGTGGGGCGAGTGTCCCATGATTTTCTATTAATCTGTTTTCAAGCTTGACCCGCCCGGGTGTGTTTGTGCACGAGACAATGGCTGTGGCTGTCATGTCCTTGACACCCATATGGTCGCGTCCATTGAAGTGTCGGGAGACGGGCCACTGTTTGTCTTGTGTAATCGACCGAATGTGTTCAGACATGCGGCACGAAAAAGACCTCCCAGTCTCCCCTATGTATTTCAAAGGACAGCGCTTACACACAACGGTGTAGACAGCTTTGCAGCTAGCGCAAGTAAAGCCATCCTTGATCTTAAATATCCCCTTAGGGATGCCAAAGAAATATTCCTGAAGAACCGAGCCATCCTCCTTTTGGACCATGAGACGAACAACATCTTCTCCGCCCCACCCCTCATTGTATTTAGGAGGGACAGAAACCTACGCGATCTTTTGGTTCGCACTCGCCTCCCCACATCACCCAACCATCTGGGTACTTTACCATGCGGCCGACTTCGGTGTAAGACATGTACTTTTGTTGTACAAACTGACCAGATAGTCTTCCCGAAACGTTCGCTGTTTTGTTACGTCATGTCAGGCTAACCCTTACCTCGTTTACGTCTTTTCCATTTAATTTTCAGTTTAAAAAGGGGAAGTAAGTAAAATAAATACAAGATCTCAAGCGGAATAATAAAAAAGAGACCAGTGAAATTTAAAAAAAAACTGATATAAAATTGCTTCGTTAAAAGACGAAGTGAGCAAAACCTATGCTTGGGATTTTTAAATTTCTAAGTCATGTGCAGTTTACAGACGAACCAGATTTGAGGACCCATGCCATGATCATATTTTCATAAGCTTTCAACGCATTTTTAAGGTGTAAGAATAGACTCAAACATGGCGTCCTAAGTTCGGCCCGCGAGCCTAATAGGGCCCGTGCTTTAATTTAACTGGGGTGCGGCCTTTTCTTACATAATTTATTGAGTAACGAAATTACGGTTATAAGAAAGTCAAAATTTGTGAAGTTTTGAGTAAGTCAAAAATATATATATTTTTTTAATGTAAGGCTAAACTCAACGACGTTCATTTGTTTATTAATTAAACCCGACTTTCAGAGTCCTAAAGACCACGCAAGATTTATTTGACTCCATTTTTCTGCTGTCAATAACATAAAATTACAACGGAAAACATTTTTGGAATTATTACTGATTGTGCCCCTGTCATAACTGGCAAGCACAGCTGACTAGCAAAACTTGTCTGTAACAAAATGAGCGAAGAGACTGACAAAACTTCACTGTATCATTCACTAAGTTCTTTGTGCCGAACATCTGAGATGTGATCATGTCATTAAGCCAGTGATATAATCTGACCCCGCATAACTTTACTTCATGGAAAATCCCCTCTCCCCCCCCCCCACCCCCTGTAAACAGTTTGAACTTGCCTGAACTAAGACCATAGCTTATTGGATGCAATAATGTTCGGTATAAAAATAAAATGAATGTTTAAGAATATTTTTTTTTCAAAGAGACATAACAATACTATAACCATTCTACACTTTTTACGGGATATTTAATTTACAACTTTTAATTTTTAAGATACTTGAGAGAGTGGAAGTTATAGTGTACGCAACTCTAATATTTTAATTTAAATGATTAGAACAGCGTTTGTCAACCGCTGTTCTAGTGTGCCGCGACATGTTTCCTGGTGTGCCACTTGATATTCCTATTCAAGAGAATTAGTTTATATATATATATATATATATATATAGTCAATATAGGCACAGAGGTAAATTTTTTAAACATATTATAATGGTGGTGTGCCTGGGGATTTTTTTTTCATGAAAAAAGTGTGCCACGGCACAAAAAAAGGTTGAAAAACGCTGGATTAGAACAACGGTTGTTACACTTTTGTCATCAATTAGTCAGCCACAACGATTCAAGACATCTAAGAGTATCACTTGAACATTTTACTTTCAAGAGAGTAACTTACAAACAGTTGGTACAATGGGTAAATATAATTTATTGGTTATAAGTTATATATAAAAATAAGAATTCATTGTAAAGTATTATAAATCAATGTTTTAAAATGATAATTTAATTATTCCGTAATGTTAAGATTATGCTTTTTGCATAACCTGGTGACGTAGTCTTAGCTTTATCCTGTCCCCACCCACCATTTTCATAAGATTCCACTGCCATCCAACAGCCTCTGTGTTTCTGTACCTTCCAATACTTGGGGTTTTCTGTAGCCTAAAATACTTGAGCATCTTGAGCTTTGTTAAAATATATCGCAGCACTCGATTTGTTGGGATTGAGGAGAACAACAAAAGATATTCAGGAAGCGGAGATTATGTTTTTGTGAAGATCTCTGCCTTGGAATTTTCATAGAAATCAAATGTGACCAGATTGAATAAAGATGACTTCTCTAACTTGCTTACTGAACGTGATTTACACAGTGTTACTTGGGTTGTAAGTTACTTCAAACTTAAATATAATTTTAGGACTTTCGTTTATCATTTAAAAATCGTTTCTTGGTGATAACAGGAAGTGGAACATGAAAAAATGTATAAGTTCAAACTCACATTCCAATTTTCAGTCCACTAACATACTGACTCCATTCACGTATGAAACTAGTGCAACTAAACGATAAGTCATTGGAAATGCGATTCTTGGTTTAACTGCTTCTTTTAACGAGTATCGTACTTTTACAACTCTGTTGTCTTGAATATTTTGAGAGCATGAAATGTTCAGGGAAGATGTTTTTAGCTTTTTATCAAGAGAGCAAATCTGACGATTAATGTCGTGACCAGCAATCGACGATTTCTGAGCCAGAAGACGACGTTTGGCATCACTCAAAGCCATTCCAGATTATGTTCAGCTTTAGAGTCAGCGCATGTCTGGTAGTGTTTGGAGGAGTGCTGGTAGGAAAACGCTATGATATTTTCTGGCGGGAACAGGGGAAGCGGAGAGCACTGCGGAAGATCCGGGGAGTTTCGCTGAGACTTTGGCAACGGAAGTCGAACTCCCCACGGGAAGGGGAGCCGGTTGTGTGGATAAGCCGGCAGGTTGCTAGCCGGCGGTATACTCACGTACTCTTTGGGTAAAATGTAGGTAAGAAAGGGAGAAGGTCGGTACAGCATTCTTCTCTCATGAACACGTTCGCTGTCGGATTGCTTTTTCGACTTTTTCTTCTTCTTGGCCTCCCTGGTCTTGGTGGCGAGCATCGAGCTCTCGCTTTCCGACAGCTGGAGGGCCGTAGACTGTGACTGGGTGTCCGGGGTGAACTCGGAGCTCGTGCTTTTATTCCGAGCCATCCACAATTTTATTTCCTCGGCGTCCATGGAGGAGATGTCGGGTGGTCCCGGGTACAAGGTGTCGAATGCTTCTTGCTCTCCTCTCAGCTGCAGCTCACTTGAGGCCACCATTCGCTGGATGAACTCTTCTATGTCCAGAGTGCGCTGCTCATAATCAGCGGCTGGTGGAGCATCCGGGTCATTCTTGGTCGTTTGGTCCGAATCTCTGTCGTCGGAATTTCTGGAACCAGAATTGTTGTTTTTGTCCGACCAGCCTTGGGGATATGAGGCACGATTTTCGCTTGCGCGCCTTTTGACAGGGAGGGGTTTATCTTTAGAATTTTGATTTCGCCCCGGCGCCATATTTTTTGTATTTTTTGTTTCAAGTTCTCAACATTCCCAATTGATTTGGACTGTACTGTAGAAGTAGAAACAAAAAACGCTACATGTAATTCTAATAGTTTGTAAAAAATATACTGTATTTCTATGGACATACTAAACAAATAGTTACTAGAATAATTCTAAGACATGTAGGGTTATTGTATAGCAGCTATGGGGAAGAAATGCATTTTAATGTACTTTTTTTTTTTAATGCAAATTCTGTTACCTATTTCATAAAAATTTATATGACTTAAATTAAAATATGTATGTCCTTTTAGGTAAATTATAAGAAGTAACCTATAAATCATTAAATTTTATTTATTGAAATATTTCACGTAAAATTTCTCTGTATTTATTTCTAACAGAGAGGATTCAATTTTTAAAAAGCTGCATAACATATTCCATTGGGGCGTCATTTGCCTTTTAAAACATATTAAAGTACGTATAAAGTTCCTAAAACCAAATCTAAAAATTTGTTAATTGACGGAGCACTGTTAAAACTTCATTACTAAAATGGCGAGTTAAGCATGAAATGAACACAAAAAAACGCACTGTGATTGGCTGCTACAAAACCTAGCCATCAAATCTCGATTTGTTCACTATGATATATATTCGTTTTTATCGCCATTCATCTCTTGTCAATACATGAGTCTTGTCATCTTAAAAGGGTTTAAAAACAAACAAACAATACACGAATAAAATATTTAGAATTATAGAATGATAATTTTTTAAAGTATTTGTTTTAAAATTTTTAGCAAACTTAGTTGACTCTAACAACATGTTGTTACTGGAAACAAATTTCAATTAACATAAATTGATTGCTTTAATTTAATAACACATGTGTATAGTCCCATGGGATAGTATGATAGAGTGATTCTAAGTTATGACTTACGTTAATTCCGACGATTCACGACCTACAGGCTATACAAGAAGAAGAATATTTTCCAAGTCTGTGTTTCCTCCAAGCGATGCTTTTTTAAAGAACGATTGGATATATCCCAAATAATGCGCAGATTTTAAATGCTAAATGTATCTGACTTCAACGTTCCATTGCTGCTTAAAAAGTGTAATATCGGTATTTAGGGGGAAAATTTATTAAACCAATAATTTATCCCTTACCATTAATACCATTTAAATGCTGTGTTGAAGGGGAATTAACACTAGTCTAACAAATTCCACTAAAATTATATTTAAGTTATCTGTACTTAACAGACTTAGCTATTCCCAAGCTTATATTTATATGCTGGACTTTTTTTTAGTCAGGTCAGATGTCCTGTAAGAAGTAACAGCATGTTGAGGGGTATTTCTGCGGCTGTGACTATTTTAGAACCATTGACCATTTCCGGATATTCTGGGAATTGTGGTGTTTTTTTTAAAGAAATAATAATAAATTTAACATAATTTAATAGAATAGATAAAAGAGATAAGTGTAATAGTGTTAGATGAAGTAACTGCATGAATTATTTTTTTTTATCTCAATTTTTTTACCCAGTTTGGTCCGAAAGGTTTTGGAGATAAAATTAGTGGGCAGGCCTGGATTAACCATTAGGCAAAAAGGCACGTGCCCTAGGGTACCAAGTGTTAGGGGAGGTACCACAAGTCCTTAAAAGAAAATTGTGTATGATCCCGGAATCCCACGTAACTGACATGACATTAAGAAATCGCAAATGTAATATTGAATCGAACAGTATTTAACCTGAGTCCTACAATCTGGGTGTTAAAATACCTCCCACTCAGTTATTTTGCTATTATTTTCTATTTTTCTTCGAGTTTTCTGTGTACTATTTTAAAATAATTTTTAGTATATGTTTGTGCTACGTAAGTTGATAATCAAGAACAAAGTCCTACTCATAAAGACTGCATGTTAGTTAGTACACCTAGCTCCTGGACAAAGCTAGAAGAGAAAATACATGTAGAGTACAGCTACTGGGAACATGTTCTGATGCGAGTAGTTGTGGTTATTTTTACTATAGCTGAGCGTATTCTGGCTTGTAGAGGGATTAATTTAAACATTTGGATCTTTACAAAAACTGAAATTATCCAGGGTTGCTGGAGTTGGTCAGTCAGTTTGATCGATTTTTAGCATCACACATTTATGGACATTCTTGAACTGGAAATGCTTCTTATTTATCCAAAACTATATGTGGAAAAATTGATTGAAATTATGTCCCAAAAAGTCCAAGAAGTAATTGTGGTTAAAGTAATGGCTTCGGGTTATTTGAGCTTGTCAGTAGACTCAACACCCGATATTTCACTTGTAGATCAGTTAAGCGTTGTTCTAGATGGAGAGCTCATTTAGCGCTTTTTTAAAAAAACTTTCTTGGAGCTACAAAGACACACCAGTGGCTAAGCAAATGTTGCAGTACTTACGGAAAGTTTGCGATACTGGTTTATTCGAAATTCAGAGGTCAATCCTGCGATAACGCAACTGATTTGGTCTGGGTGCTATAAGGACAAGTAGAAAAAAATCTAAAAGAAAATTAACTTGCTATTTCATACCCTGAGCTGCCCTTTAACTAAATACGGTAGGCAGAAGTGCCGTTCACTCTTGTTTAGAGGCAGTAAACTTCTTTCAAACAGTGCAACTGATTTATACTATTTATACTTTCTTCACAGCGTCGAACAACAGATGGAAGATTCTAAAAGTATGTCTTGTGAATGAAACGCTGGTAAAGTCTTCTTTCTATACCAGATAGTGGCAGCTGCTGTTGTAAGTGAAGCTATTCTCAAGTCTCATCCTCAGATTATAGAAGCCTTAGAATGTTTACAAGAAAACTAGTCACAGAAGGGGGACACTAAACGAGAAGCAGAAGATGCAAGATTTAGAATTTTCTCTCATACTTGTCATTGGGGCAGAAGTATTTCAATATTTTCACAAAGTCAGTTAAGCTCTACAAAATGAGCACATGATCTTGAAAACGTGTGCTGATTTGCATTCTTCACGAGCAGATCACTTGCAACAATCTAGTAATGACTTGAAGAAGATTTAAAGAATCTGTAAAAGAAATAATATCAGGTGTGGATTATAAGTCAACGTTGAGCCGTAATCGTAAACGAAAGACAGCGGTCATTGATGGTGATGGCCCTGAGGTTATTGATGGTGATGGTCTGTGGTCATTGATGGTGATGGCCCTGAGGTTATTGATGTTGATGGTCTGTGGTCATTGATGGTGATGGCCCTGAGGTTATTGATGTTGATGGTCTGTGATCATTGATGGTGATGGCCCTGAGGTTATTGATGGTGATGGTCTGTGATCATTGATGGTGATGGCCCTGAGGTCATTGATGGTGATGGTCTGTGGTCATTGATGGTGATGGTCTGTGGTCATTGATGCTGATTGTCTGTGGTCATTGATGGTGATGGCCCTGAGGTCATTAATGGTGATGGCCCTGAGGTCATTAATGGTGATGGTCTGTGGTCATTGATGGTGATGGTCTGTGGTCATTGATGGTGATGGTCTGTGGTCATTGATGGTGATTGTCTGTGGTCATTGATGGTGATGGTCTGTGGTTATTGATGTTGATGGTCCTGTGGTCATTGATGTTGATGGTCCTGTGGTCATTGATGGTGATGGTCTGTGGTCATTGATGGTGATGGTCCTGTGGTCATTGATGGTGATTGTCTGTGGTCATTGATGGTGATGGTCTGTGGTCATTGATGGTGATTGTCTGCGGTCATTGATGGTGATGGCCCTGGGGTCATTGATGTTGATGGTCCTGTGGTCATTGATGTTGATGGTCCTGTGGTCATTGATGGTGATGGTCCTGTGGTCATTGATGGTGATGGTCTGTGGTCATTGATGGTGATGGTCCTGTAGTCATTGATGGTGATTGTCTGTGGTCATTGATGGTGATGGTCCTGTGGTCATTGATGGTGATTGTCTGTGGTCATTGATGGTGATGGTCCTGAGGTCATTGATGGTGATTGTCTGTGGTCATTGATGGTGATGGTCCTGAGGTCATTGATGGTGATGGTCTGTGATCATTGATGGTGATTGTCTGTGGTCATTGATGGTGAT
>MUZC01000532.1:147066-161011 GCA_002072015.1 Radix auricularia | reverse complement strand
CAACAGGCTGGCTATTCACACACCGATTTACTAGCGTCCGAGTACGGGTGTGATGTGCCGCAGTGCTAGGTCAGGTGTGATGTGCCGCAGTGCTAGGTCAGGTGTGATGTGCCGCAGTGCTAGGTCAGGTGTGATGTGCCGCAGTGCTAGGTCAGGGGTGATGTGCCGCAGTGCTAGGTCAGGTGTGATGTGCCGCAGTGCTAGGTCAGGTGTAATGTGCCGCAGGGCTAGGTCAGGTGTGATGTGCCGCAGTGCTAGGTCAGGTGTGATGTGCCGCAGTGCTAGGTCAGGTGTCATATGCACAGTGCTAGGTCAGGTGTGATGTGCCGCAGTGCTAGGTCAGGTGTGATGTACCGCAGTGCTAGGTTAGGTGTGATGTGCCGCAGTGCTAGGTTAGGTGTAATGTGCCGCAGTGCTAGGTCAGGTGTGATGTGCCGCAGTGCTAGGTCAGGTGTGATGTGCCGCAGTGCCCTAGTCAGGTCTATGTGTCACAGTGCCCTAGTCAGGTCTATGTGCCACAGTGCCCTAGCCAGTCGCGATGTGTCCCAGTGCCCTAGCCAGGTCTATGTGCCGTGGTGCCCTAGTCAGGTGCGATGTGCCATGAATGATGTGTGCGGGACCGGCCCAACGTTGAAGATACTAGAAACAACAGAAGCTAGGAACCAAGCCAATGCTGGCATCAAGTGTCTAAGAGCCTTTAAAAAAAAACAGCAAGTTCTTCTCTCATTAGCTGTACGAAAACAACAAAATGGCGCCAGTGTCGCGTCTGCCCTAACAGCAGTTGTTTATTCGCGCGCATTTTTCACCCAATGCAAGGGAAACAACTCGGGCGTTTGATTTTAAGCCACAGGCAGAGGGGAGTTCATTCATCTTACATTTTTCTAGCGTACCGGTGACTTAGTAGTCTGTCTTGAACTTGGATAGTTAGTCTCTGTCTATAAATATCATGATGATTGCCTTAGTCTGTCTATAAATATCATTATGACTGACTTAGTATGTCTATAACTATCCTGATGATTTAGTCTGTCTATAACTATCCTGATGACCTAGTCTGTCTATAACTATCCTGATGACTTAGTCTGTCTATAACTATCCTGATGACTTAGTCTGTGTATAACTATCCTGATGATTTAGTCTGTCTATAACTATCCTGAAACTTAGTCTTTCTATAACTATCCTGATAATTTAGTCTGTCTATAACTATCCTGATGAGCTAGACTGTCTATAACTATCCTGATGACTGACTTAGTCTGTCTATAACTATACTGATGATTTAGTCTGTCTATAACTATCCTGATGACTTAGTCTGTCTATAACTATCCTGATGACTTAGTCTGTCTATAACTATCCTGATGAGCTAGACTGTCTATAACTATCCTGATGAGCTAGACTGTCTATAACTATCCTGATGACTGACTTAGTATGTCTATAACTATCCTGATGACTGACTTAGTCTGTCTATAACTATCCTGATGACTGACGTAGTCTGTCTATAACTATAGTCACTTTTCAGGCGTGTTCCTTGCCAACAGTTATCAGCTGCAAATGATTTGACATCATTGACCTAATCACTTTGACTTTGACATCATTGGCCAGATCACTTTGACATCATTGACCAGATCACTTTGACATCATTGACCAGATCACTTTGACATCATTGACCTGATCACCTGGACATCATTGACCTAATCACTTTGACATCATTGACCAGATCACTTTGACATCATTGACCTAATCACTTTGACATCATTGACCTGACCACTTTGACATCATTGACCTGATCACTTTGACATCATTGACCTGATCACTTTGACATCATTGACCTAATCACCTTGACATCATTTACCAGATCACTTTGACATCATTGACCTAATCACTTTGGCATCATTGACCCGACCACTTTTGACATCATTGACCTGATCACTATGACATCATTGACCTGATCACCTTGACATCATTGACCTAATCACCTTGACATCATTGACCCGAACACTTTGACATCATTGACCTGATCACTTTGACATAATTGACCCGACCACTTTGACATCATTGACCTGATCACCTTGACATCATTGACCTGATCACTTTGACATCATTGACCTCATCACTTTGACATCATTGACCAGATCACTTTGACATCATTGTCCTGATCACTTTGACATCATTGACTTGATCACTTTATCATCATTGACCTCATCACTCTGACATCATTGACCAGATCACTTTGACATTCTTTTAGTGAGTAACAGCGTCTTTGTTATTGTTCAGTGAAGCTTTTGTCGGCGCTTGATATCCTGAAGATCAGGGCTCCCCAACCTTTTATCTACTGAGACCCACTTCATGTGTGCCAAGTCAACGAAAGTATACCATTTTGATACCCTCTTCTGAAGTAATAAATTTACTTAGTTTGCCTTCATACATTGTTGATGATGTTAAGCCTGATTGGTGTAAAGATTTCTCATAATAATTAACAATGACAACGATGGTATGGACACATGACAAGATCTGGAGGTCTCTCAAAGACGATATTGCATGGCACAGTCCAGGGAACCAGGAAAAGAGGCAGACCAAGGAAAAGTTGGGAGGACAATATCAAAGAGTGGACAGGCCTGTCATTTAGCGACACCCAGAAGGCAGCTCAGAACCGTGACACGTGGCATGAAATAGTGTGCAGCTCAAAATGGTGCCCCAGCGTCGGGTTAAGGGACAGTTCAGTTCAGTCAAGGAGGGAAACAGGAAACAAATTTCAGCACTTTTATTATCACAGTAATTGTTGAATTTTCACATCATCACTAACATTATAATAATATTTCTGAGGTATAGGTGTCCAGTTTTCACCAGCCACTGACAAATGTTTTTGAAAAACCATGAATTGCATTTTTTTTTAAAAAACACACTAATAACTGTTAGATATGATGAATACACATATTACATTAATTAGTTGTTCAATATTTGAATTAAAGATGTTGCCACTGAGATCTGGTATAATTTTCTTTGATGGTGGCAAGACTGGTGATGCAAGCTGTTGATCATTGTATAGTGAGTAATCTGATGTTTAACTTGACAACACATCTGTCAGTATCTTAATCAGATGAGTATAAGTGAGTCATGTTGATATTTTGTTACAAATTCTATAATTACAGGTGCAGTGGCGTCACTAGGGGTGCGGTGGGGGCGGAGGGTGACACCAAAATGTAATGTCTTATATCTCCCGTTATTTGGCACAGGAAAACTCGGAGGAGTTCTATGGGTTAAGTCGTGAGGGGGTGACACCATGAACTACCGCCCCGGTTGACACCAACCCTAGTGACGCCTCTGTAAAAATGTTCTATTAGTGGCAGTTTAAAACAATGCTTGTCAAAGTTTAAATAGTAAAAACCACTTCATGTATATTTAGAATGCATATTGTATACCCATAATCCACTTCCGGTCTCGGGAAGACCACTCAAACCAAAAACTCTTTGAGTTCAACTTCCCGTGTGAGATAGAGTCTGGCTGGTACAGCGTTCATCCCATGAAGACTCCATCAACTTCTGTGGCCGCTCTGCTATCAAGCCGTATTGACGTTGTAATGGCTTATCTTATCTTATACTTATACACAACATGCGGGTTTTCTATGAAGAATAGTGTTGCGTTCTACGCTAATCTATCGTCTTGCATTTTTATTCGAGTCTGAATGTTGCTTTTGCTAGTGTGTACAGTGTTGATTTCCTTGGTTTGTTCACATATCTCACCCCATGCCAGAGTTGTAAGAGTAAGAGTTGTATTTATTTGTTCTTGTGCATGAAATGATAAAAAGTGTTTTAATCCCTGTGCCTATGTAGCGTTGTATTATAGTCTTATTGTGCGGCACTTCCAAGTTAGAATTTAATTTATAATGAATTATTATTTTAACTACTTTGTTCTTTGTACTTCTATCACTCTTGTATTTCTTAAGCTTAGTGATTGCTTCCTTTGCCTCCTCCCCCCCTCCCCTTGACTTTTGTTTCAAAAAAAAACGCAGGTCGGCCCAGTGGACACAGTNTTTGCCCCCCCCCCCCGCCCCGTAGCATACGTACAAAAATAAAGGGAGGGGCGGATTTGTTGAGCTTGCTCGAGGTCATAATTCAAAAATATTTCCCAGGCCATTGAAATGAAATGATTCTTGCCTTAAAAAACGTTAAGACTTCTTTGAAAAAAAAATTAAAATAAAATAAAATATTTAAAAAATCCCAACAGAGACGATTGTTCTAATTGATTGAAACCATTGACAGCCAAAGTTGGTCTTCCCACCTATTTCAACGTTTTAAAAAAAATGAACAGGACGGCTTGCTTGTTTTCGGCTATAGAATACGAATAAAGGCCGGGGAAAGACTATTTCCACTCTGTGCACATTCTCTCCACGCGTTTTCACACTTCACAACACTTCTCAGCTCCACTCATTTCAATAGACCGGGCCGCCATCTTGTATCCCGACAGGCCTTGCGTGTACCGTCAACAACAAGCATCCAGCCATTAAAACGCGATTAAAATTCCATTCAACTTGGATTGTGGGTAAACGTAGCCACGTCACATACTGGATCCCTTTCACAGTAAATGAAATAGATTTTTTTTTTTTTTTTGGTCTCCAAGAAAGGGAACTGAAACTTGTGAGGATTGTACGAACAACAACTCTCATTTCTTTAGTCTTGTGAGGTGGAAGCGATTTTCAATCCCAGATTACGTATTGGTAGTGTGTTTGTTGGTTGAAGGACTTTGGTCATGGGTCAGAGGACTTGGGTCGGGGGTGATAAGACGTGGGTCTTGGGTCATAGGACTTGGGTCGTGGGTCATAGGACTTGGGTCGTGGGTCATAGGACTTGGGTCGTGGGTCATAGGACTTGGTCATTGGTCATAGGACTTGGTCATAGGACTTGGGTCATAGGACTTGGTTATTGGTCAAAGACTTGGGTCTTTGGTCGTAGGACTTGGGTCATTGGTCGTAGGACTTGGGTCATTGATCGTAGGACTTGGTCATTGGTCGTAGGACTTGTTCATTGGTCATAGGACTTGGTCATTGGTCATAGGACTTGGTCATTGGTCATAGGACTTGGGTCATTGGTCGTAGGACTTGGTCATTGGTCGTAAGACGTGGTCATTGGTCGTAGGACTTGGTCATTGGTCGCAGGACTTGGTCATTGGTCATAGGACTTGGGTCGTGGGTCATAGGACTTGGTCATTGGTCGTAGGACTTGGTCATTGGTCGTAGGACTTGGTCATTGGTCATAGGACTTGGTCATTGGTCGTAGAACTTTGTAATTGGTCATAGGACTTGGTCATTGGTCGTAGGACTTGGTCATTGGTCATAGGACTTGGTCATTGTTTGTAGGATTTGCGTCGTGGGTCATAGGACTTGGGCCGTGGGTCAGAGGACTTGGGTCATTGGTCGTAGGACTTAGTTATTGGTCGTAGGACTTGGTCATTGGTCATAGGACTTGGTCATTGGTCGTAGGACTTGGTCATTGGTCGTAGGACTTGGTCATTGGTCATAGGACTTGGTCATTGTTTGTAGAATTTGCGTCGTGGGTCATAGGACTTGGGTCGTGGGTCATAGGACTTGGGTCGTGGGTCATAGGACTTGGGTCGTGGGTCATATGACTTGGGCCGTGGGTCATAGGACTTGGGCCGTGGGTCATAGGACTTGGGTCGTGGGTCATAGGACTTGGGTCGTGGGTCATAGGACTTGAGTCGTGGGTCATAGGACTTGGTTCATTGGTCGTAGGACTAGTTTCGTTGATGGTAGGACTTGGGTCGTGGGTCTTAGGACTTGGGTCATAGGACTTGGGTCAGGGACTTGGGTCATAGGACTTGGGTCATAGGACTTGGGTCGTGGGTCATAGGTCTTGGGACGTGGGTCATAGGACTGGGTCGTGTGTCATAGGACTGGGTCGTGTGTCATAGGACTGGGTCGTGTGTCATAGGACTGGGTCATGTGTCATAGGACTGGGTCGTGTGTCATAGGACTGGGTCGTGTGTCATAGGACTGGGTCGTGTGTCATAGGACTGGGTCGTGTGTCATAGAACTGGGTCGTGTGTCATTGGACTTGGGTCATAGGACTTGGGTCAGGGACTTGGGTCATATGACTTGGGTCAGGGACTTGGGTCATAGGACTGGGTCGTGTGTCATAGGACTGGGTCGTGTGTCATAGGACTGGGTCGTGTGTCATTGGACTTGGGTCATAGGACTTGGGTCATAGGACTTGGGTCAGGGACTTGGGTCATAGGACTTGGCTCGTGGGTCATAGGACTTGGGTCAGGACTTGGGTCATAGGACTGGGTCGTGTGTCATAGGACTGGGTCATGTGTCATATGACTGGGTCGTGTGTCATAGGACTGGGTCGTGTGTCATAGGACTGGGTCGTGTGTCATAGGACTGGGTCGTGTGTCATAGGACTGGGTCGTGTGTCATAGGACTTGGGTCGTGGGTCATAGGTCTTGGGTCGTGGGTCATAGGACTTGGGTCGTGGGTCATAGGACTTGCTGTTAGGATGTTGATCGTGGGACTTGGTGTATCTATGACAACAAGAACAGTTTAAAAGTTCGATGACAAGACATTTGAAAATAACTCAGTTGCAACTTCAAACGCAAGTAAATGTGCAAATATTTAGGGGCAACAATTTCAGCGGACCAAGAAATTGTTGATTTCTTGAGGATACGCAAATTTAATTAAGTTTATTGTTTTTTTTTTCATCACTTTCGGTTCAGATTGAATCGATAGCCCCTAAAAATGGACGAAGAAAACGTTATTCATCTCGAGAAATAGAAAAAAATAGCTAAAAACCGAAAGGAATAGAATAAAATATGTATAAGAAAATTTAAACCGAGTCTTAACATTTTATTTGAATTTTGAAAGTAACATACTGAGAAATATCCGAGCTTAATCTTTCGGCAAACATTAAAATATCATTAAAAGTTTGGAGGTCCCCAAATCCCAGTAAAAAGGTTGTATGTTAAACCAAATTGAACAGTAATCATCTGAAAATAAGTTATAGAGATAAGGCTTAGTGGGAATATCCGTTGGTAAGTGCGTGCATCTTTTGTCTGACGAGTGACACTTGTTTTAAATGCCTCAATAAATTGGTCAGGTGAAATGAACAAAGTCCCTCAACTACAGAGAAATCTTCACTCTGAGAGATGGCTTCTGCTGGGGGTAAAATACCCTGGAGTTGGGTGGGGTGTTGGAGTTGGATGAAAGCAATTTATTGCTTTGTATCGCGGCCAGCAATGAAAGAATCTCGCGCTGAATGGCCCGTGGAGAACTGTGACAACAATGAGCTACAAGTAATTCTCAGAGCGAGCCGCGGAGCGCCCCCTAGCGCCATTGAACTCGGCCGGCCGGGGGGTGACAATGCCACTCGTTACTTCAGGAGCAACAACCAATAGTCAAAGGTTTGGTTTTCATTTGGGGTAGGGGACCTATCGGGTTTTACGTCCCTTTTTTCACTCGTTGTTATAGCAACGGGTATTGGACGGGTTTTCTCATTATTTTGGACGTTTTAAAATACAGCTTTTAAAAAAAAAAAAAAAAAAAGGACTTTGCTTGCAGGAGTTGCCTTCAGGCGATGTGAGACGATGCTCATCAAACAAACCGCTTAGAGGGGCAATAACTGTTCCACAATGAAATCCTCTGGACGAGGCCGGCTACTCACTTGAGATATGATTACCCGCCCCTCACCCTGCCCTAGACGTGTACTCTGATTCCTGTCTGGGGCATCCTCCAGTAATCTGATAAAATGACATATCAAGAAAAGGGCGGATCTTCTAAACTCTTACCTCTAGACATTTAGATGACATTGATACTCAGATGTCATTGTATACTCAGATGTCATTGTATACTCAGATGTCATTGTATACTCAGATGTCATTGTATACTCAGATGTCATTGTATATTTAGATGTCATTGTATACTCATGTCATCACATACTCAGATATCATCGACTTTCAGATATCATTGTATACTCAGATATCATCGACTTTCAGATGTCATTGTATACTCATGTCATCGCATACTCAAATGTCATTGACTTTCAGATGTCATTGTATACTCATGTCATCGCATACTCAAATGTCATTGACTTTCAGATGTCATTGTATACTCAGATGTCATTGTATACTCAGATGTCATTGTATACTCAGATGTCATTGTATACTCAGATGTCATTGCATACTCAAATGTCATTGACTTTCAGATGTCATTGTATATTTAGATGTCATTGTATACTCATGTCATCACATACTCAGATGTCATTGACTTTCAGATGTCATTGTATATTTAGATGTCTTTGTATACTCATGTCATCACATACTCAGATGTCATCGACTTTCAGATGTCATTGTATATTTAGATGTCATTGTATACTCATGTCATCACATACTCAGATATCATCGACTTTCAGATGTCATTGTATATATTTAGATGGCATTGTATAGATGTCACTGTAAACTCATGTGTCATTGTATACTCAGGTGCCATCGACACTCGGGTGTCAACGATGTAACTTAGTGAGGGGTCTCAATTTCAAGTAATTGATGTTTCTATAGTTCAAAATTTTAAAATTTCCCTAATGGCCACAACGATGACGAGGGTTGGGGATGATTCAACCCGGGCGTCTATTTTTTCTCTTGGGAGGGGCGTATTTTGGGCAAAAACACTTTTTGTGTGGTGGAAAGGTATGACGAAATTCCGTCCCGTCCAGCGTGGCCTGCTACATAACTGATCTCAATGCCAACTGATATGAGACATATATTTTATAGGACACCTCAGAGGAAATATGGGCTGGTACGGTTTATTTTATTTTTTTAAATGTTCCATTAATTTGGGGAATAATTTAATCGATAAAATCAATTAATATCGATTAATTACATTTTATGAGGCATTTATAGATCCTGTTAAGTCACGGTTTATTATTTTGTGAAATCGGATAACTCGCGGTAATTCCATGGCTCCCAAATTTTGGGACGTAACAGTGACGCAGCAAATTTGCCAGAAATAAGGAAGAAAAGTCTTTTGCTTACGAATGCACGTCTAAATAGATAATAATAATATGAGGGGCTAGTATGTAGGAAAATTTTTAATAAATTGATGGACATTGTATTCGAAATATTTTTTAAAATTTTAAGCGATTAAAATTTTAACGATTAATTAATCGATAATTTCCACAGCCCTATTTAATATTACACACAATTTTACGCTTAAAATTTTTTAATATAATGTTTTCATTTATTTTGTTTATTTGGGTGGGGCGAGTAATTAATTCATCTCCATCCTTATCTTGACTCCTGTAGGTTTATGGTACACGAACACTGCTTCTGTCATCCTGGCTCATATGTGTGATGATGATGAGTGGTTTGCCGTAGTTGTGAAGATGACACTTGGCAGTACATTGGGGGTGTAAGGGACTGGGGCTGGTTGGACAAGGTCAATATGCTGGACATTGTGTGTGTGGGTAAGGGACTGGTGCTGGGTGGACAAGGTCAGTATGCTGGAGATTGGGGGTGTAAGGGACTTGAGCTGGGTGGACAAGGTCAGTATGCTGGACATTGGGGGTGGGTAAGGGACTGGAGCTGGGTGGACAAGGTGAGTATCCTGGACATTTGGGGTGGGTAAGGGACTGGAGCTGGGTGGACAAGGTCAGTACGCTGGACATTGGGGGTGTAAGGGACGAGCTGGGTGGACAAGGTGAGTATCCTGGACATTGGGGGTGGGTAAGGGACTGGAGCTGGGTGGACAAGGTGAGTATCCTGGACATTGGGGGTGTAAGGGACAGGAGCTGGGTGGACAAGGTCAGTATGCTGGACATTGGGGGTGGGTAAGGGACTGGAGCTGGGTGGACAAGGTGAGTATCCTGGACATTGGGGGTGGGTAAGGGACTGGAGCTGTGTGGACAAGGTGAGTATGCTGGACATTGGGGGTGGGTAAGGGACTGGAGCTGGGTGGACAAGGTGAGTATGCTGGACATTGGGGGTGTAAGGGACTGGAGCTGGGTGGACAAGGTCAGTATGCTGGAGATTGGGGGTGTAAGGGACTGGGGCTGGGTGGACAAGGTCATTACGCTGGACGTGGGGGTGATTAAGGGACTTGAGCTTGGAGGACAAGGTCAGTACGCTGGACATTGGGGGTGTAAGGGAGTGGAGCTGGGTGGACAACGTCAGTACGCTGGACAATGGGGGTGTAAGGGACTGGAACTGGGTGGACAAGGTGAGTATGCTGGACATTGTGGATGTAAGGGAGTGGAGCTGGGTGGACAACGTCAGTACGCTGGACAATGGGGGTGTAAGGGACTGGAGCTGGGTGGACAAGGTCAGTATGCTGGACATTTGGGGTGTAAGCGACTGGAGCTGGGTGGACAAGGTGAGTATGCTGGACATTGGGGGTGGGTAAGGGACTGGAGCTGGGTGGACAAGGTCAGTATGCTGGACATTTGGGGTGGGTAAGGGACTGGAGCTGGGTGGACAAGATGAGTATGCTGGACATTGGGGGTGTAAGGGACTGGAGCTGGGTGGACAAGGTTAGTATGCTGGACATTTGGGGTGGGTAAGGGACTGGAGCTGGGTGGACAAGGTGAATATGCTGGACATTGGGGTTGTAAGGGACTGGAGCTGGGTGGACAAGGTGAGTATGCTGGACATTGGGGGTGGGTAAGGGACAGGAGCTGGGTGGACAAGGTGAGTATGCTGGACATTGGGGGTGGGTAAGGGACAGGAGCTGGGTGGACAAGGTGAGTATGCTCGACATTGGGGGTGGGTAAGGGACTGGAGCTGGGTGGACAAGGTGAGTATGCTCGACATTGGGGGTGGGTAAGGGACTGGAGCTGGGTGGACAAGGTGAGTATGCTGGACATTGGGGGTGGGTAAGGGACTGGAGCTGGGTGGACAAGGTCAGTACGCTGGACATTGGGGGTGTAAGGGACTGGAGCTGGCTGGACAAGGTGAGTATGCTGGACATTGGGGGTGGGTAAGGGACTGAAGCTGGGTGGATAAGGTGAGTATGCTGGACATTGGGGGTGTAAGGGACTGGAGCTGGGTGGACAAGGTGAGTATGCTGGACATTGGGGGTGGGTAAGGGACTGGAGCTTGGTGGACAAGGTGAGTATGCTGGACATTGGGGGTGATTAAGGGACTGGAACTGGGTGGACAAGGTGAGAATGCTGGACATTGGGGGTGTAAGGGACTGGAGCTGGGTGGACAAGGTCAGTACGCTGGACATTGGGGGTGTAAGGGACTGGAGCTGGGTGGACAAGGTCAGTATGCTGGACATTGGGGGTGTAAGGGACTGGAGCTTGGAGACAGGGATATATACACACATTAAGTTCTATCATACCTCGAGATACGAAATTAATCCGTTCCAATGAGGCTTTCGTATCTTGAAGCATTCGTATCTCGAGGTACCACCGTATATAGTTTTGTGCAGCATCTATTTCTCATTTTATTTCGTTTTGGTTAAGCAACATACATTTCGATGAATAAAGTTCTTCATTTTTTGTGCTTTAATTTTTTTGTCATTTTATTTCCTTTCAGACCTTTGTAACAGCAAGAGAACGTAATCTAATGACATTGGGACTGAATCAATGTTCTCTCTAAACTTCGCTGGTCCGTGTGCAAAATTGAAAAAATGTGTGTGCATAGTTGCGCAGCATACATTTTGTGTGCAATATTTTACCAAATTCTAAACCGCTGCGTGGCGTTTGTCAAAATATTAGGGCTGCGGAAATTATCTATTAATTTCTCGATTAATAGGTAAAACAAATTATCGATTAAAATTATTTTAATCGATAAAATAGAGATTAAAAGTAAGTACACAGAAACGTAAATAACGTAATAAATTTATTAATAAATAATAAATTATTAATAATTAACAATAGTTTGCTTTTTTTATGTACAGACTTCTCTATTTAAAAATAAAGATTTTTAACGTATAAACTTTAAAATAAGCAGTTTTATACGGAAAATGATGTTAAAAAATTAAACATTGTTTTTACTTAATTAACAATAACAACATTAAATTCATTGACATTATATTGAACTACTTATTTTTAAATTAAAAAAATGTCAATCGCCTGTTTTTGTTACTTCCCCTGAAATTTTCATTTTAATGACGTCATACATCTTTTTTTAGCTTTAATCAAAATTATTGATTAATTATTCGGTAATTTTTGAAAAGTTATCGATTAATTTTAAATTAATTGCTAACAGCCCTACAAAATATATGTGCAGCCGCGTAGCTGAAAGGGAACATTGGACTGTGTCCGTGTGTTTTTAAAGAAACTGAATAGCCCCATTTGATCTGCAAATGTAGTCTCCTTGATGACTTCATTTTTTTTAATTAATTAATTTTTTTTTAAATTATTTTTTTTAAAAAATCAATTTATTTAAAAAGGTTGATTTTAAAGGTACTGAGAAACATGGGTGTTGAAAGCGAACATCAAAAGTGGAATAGATGTTGTTGTAACAGAAGACCCCCATACAAAGTATTTTTTTGGTTTTACACATAGCACACACCTTCCTCTAGAAACTATTCCAAATCCTGTCAACCCTCTAACAGTTATGGTAGCACATTTTCGCTATTGTTAATATGAACAACCGAATCAAATCGACATAAAGCGACGACAAATGGTTGAAAATTGATCAATCCTGTAACAGCGAACGTCTAATTGGAATCTTTTGTCACAGTAAGATCGACATCAAGCTGTTTGTCAACAATCAATCCTTGGCCATTAAAGACGTTGGGAGGTGTGTGGGCGTTGGTAGAAAAGGAGAGTGGTGATGGGTGTGGGCGTTGGTAGAAAAGGAGAGTGGGGAGGGGTGTGGGCGTTGGTAGAAAAGGAGAGTGGGGAGGGGTGTGGGCGTTGGTAGAGAAGGAGAGTGGGGAGTGGTGTGGACGTTGGTAGAGAAGGAGAGTAGGGAGGGGTGTGGACGTTGGGAGAGAAGGAGAGTGGGGAGGGGTGTGGGCGTTGGGAGAGAAGGAGAGTGGGGAGGGGTGTGGACGTTGGGAGAGAAGGAGAGTGGGGAGGGGTGTGGGCGTTGGGAGAGAAGGAGAGTGGGGTAGTGTTGTTTTAGTCCCAGGTCCTATTTTAGTTTTAGTTTTTATTTCGTTTTGTCTGTAATAATTTTAGTTTTAGTCTAGTTTTAGTTTTTGGCCCAATTTTAGTTTTCGTTTTAGTTATCGTCGACTGAAACTAAAACACCTGAGTTTTAGTTTTCGTCTTATTCATTTTAGTTTCACTTTTAGTTTTAGTCTTGTAAACACCAATAACTAATAACATCATTGTTCATGACCAATTTTTGAAACAGATTGAAGCATAATAATATTAATAATAGCAGTCACAGAGATGACAGCTCAGTGTACTGAGAATGAGTCCATTCACTCAAATGTCACATTATAAATCACACTATCACATTGTGTTATATGCCAATGCCATGACTCAATTTTTGACTATGTTGTAGACTAGCAGACTTGCAGTGCATGTACAAAAAAACAACAACAATAACTAAAAACGTAATAATAATAAGAAACCAAAAACGTTAGTCAAAATTAAAACAAATGTATTCATTCTAAGACCTAGAACTCTGAACTAACTAAACTAAGTAACAACAGTTCACTTGAAGGGTGAAGACTAAACTTCAAAACAAATGACTGTTCAGCTTGAGAAAGACCCGTTTTTTCTAGACTCTGATTAGTGCTGTTTCTTTTCCCAGTATTCAAATCACCACAAAGAGAAAAAATTCTCTCTACGGAAGCCTCCGAAGCTGGTGCATTCAATATATCTAAAGCCAATGGTGCAAGCAACGGAAACGTTTTTTGAACGTTCTGTGATTGCCAGTAGCTTAAACCATTGCCATCCTCACTGACTGCTGTGGCAGTTTCTTGATAGTGCAACAAATAATTTTCCAGTTCGTCTTCAGGCCCCCGAACTGCAGATATAATATT
>MUZC01000532.1:132197-146093 GCA_002072015.1 Radix auricularia | reverse complement strand
TTTTATACCCCATTTTTCGAAGCAATCGCTAACTTTAGCAGCAATCATATCACTTGTATGAGGATGACTAACAGTAAACACTTTCAGTGTTAAATGTTCACCTTGCTGTATAATTGGATTGTACAAACAAGCCGAAACACCAAGGAACGCTGCCGCCAGGCCCCTTTTAAGACTAAATATCCAAGCAAAGGGTAAGACGCCGGGCATGTTGTATATTCTCTTTAACTTTCTTTTTGAGTTCTTCACACGCCGATTTTAAAGCCGTTTGTATAGCTGTACGGCCTGGTACTTGAAACTTGGGATCCATTGCCTGGCAGAACTCTCTGAATGCCTCATGCTCAACCTGTACATGTAAATTGCATTCTTTCATTATTGTAATTATTTTACAATTTACATTTTATAATTGCATATTAATTATCATGTAGCAATATACAGCCATTTTTATTTATTCTTATATTGATTCAATGAAATGAATAACATTTAACAGTTTTGCTATTTTAGCTGCCATGTGTACAAATTTTAACTGTTTTAAGTACTCTAACAATTATTTTTCTCAAGCCCTGTCCTGTCCCATAATAAAATTAGTGATACTGCTGCCCATATTAATACACATAAAATTATAATGAAAAAGTTTTGTTTTACAATTTAATGTTCGTAAGGTTATGATACTACATGTATGATATGTCACATGTGTCTTTATGTGACTTTTTGTTTATAGGTTCTAAGAAGTAGTAACTACTAAGAAATAAATAATACATTATTACTTACCAACGACGTGGAAACAACAGTTTTCGCTATGAATCGTGTTAGAGCTTGCATTCTAGAAATATTTTCAGCAGACTTGTGCAGAATATTTGTGTTTATTAAGTTTATTACCAAACATATCGGTAATTTTCCTTGAGGCAGAAGAGTTGGAAGCTGGCAACTTGGTTGATTTACTGGGTGCTGCCGCTACTTTAGTCTTCTCTTTCTCTTCCATGGCATCATTTTCTTTCTTGTGGCAAGCTTTTAAATGCCGTTCTAGATTTGTGGGATTCCTTCCCACGAGCAGTATGTCGCATCTCTTACCGTCGTTAGTCACCAAACATTCACTTTTGTTTAAATCTATACGGTACGTGAAATAATCCCAAACATCACTCGATTTTAGGCGTCCACTAACTCCACCAACACCAGTTCCTGCTGTTGTCATTGTCAACTTTCAACGTTAATTAATTGTATTATTTTGATGACTTATATTATCGCCCAGTTGATGCGCATGCGCGATCATCAAAGAAATTAGGTCATAATAATTTCTTAGAATAGACCGCAGTACCGGAAAAGAACGATAAACGGGGATTTTAGTTTTTATTTCGTTGGGGAGTTTTAGTTTCAGTTTTTATTCAGTCTTTTGTCTACCAGATTTAGTTTTCGTCTAGTTTTAGTCTTGCTGCTAATTTTAGTTTTAGTTTTAGTTCTCGTTGACGAAAAGGTCAACATTTTCGTTGACGCAGGTTTTAGTTTCAGTTTTCGTCGACGAAAACAACACTAGAGTGGGGAGGGGTGTGGACGTTGGGAGAGAAGGAGAGTGGTGATGGGTGTGGACGTTGGTAGAGAAGGAGAGTGGGGAGGGGTGTGGACGTTGGTAGAGAAGGAGAGTGGTGATGGGTGTGGGCGTTGGTAGAGAAGGAGAGTGGGGAGGGTGAGGACGCAGTGATTGTGTGGTTCTTCTTACTATTTAGTCTGGTTTTAGACTTGGTCCGTCATTATATTGAATTAATTAATAAAACAAAAATTTCTTTAAAGTATCAGCTTAACTTATAAGCACGGTAATGAAAATAGTCTAGATTTCTATATGACGTATTTAGGTTATGAATGTTTTACATTGAATGAATTGATTTTTGTGTGTTTCTAATTTTATATAAAGCGCTGTGAGACCAGTTCCTTGGTGGCTTGCTGCGCTATATAAATTATCAAATTATTATTCGTATCATACATTCCGGTGTGAAGACTCCTACACGAGCCATGGCTCGGTGTCACTTACGTGCAGCAATTATAAGATGTTAAGACTCTTGCACGAGCCCTGGCTCGATGTCACTTATGTGCAGCAATTATAAGATGTTAAGACTCCTACACGAGCCGTGGCTCGGTGTCACTTACGTGCAGCAATTATAAGGTGTTAAGACTCTGGTACGAGCCGTGGCTCGATGTCACTTATGTGCAACAATTATAAGATGTTAAGACTCTGGTACGAGCCGTGGTTCGATGTCACTTACGTGCAGCTATTATAAGATGTTAAGACTCTTGCACGAGCCGTGGCTCGATGTCACTTACGTGCAGCTATTATAAGATGTTAAGACTCGGCCCTTCTTTAATAATATTAATAATAAATGGACTGATTATCGTACAAATTGGAGATATTGTCGATAATTGAATTTTTAAAAATGTCCAAGCCTAAAACCAAACGGCTAGGGCTCCTGTAGAGACAAACGGCTAGGGCTCCTGTTAGAGACAAACGGCTAGGGCTCCTGTTAGAGACAAACGGCTAGGGCTCCTGTTAGACACAAACGGCTAGGGCTCCTGTTAGACACAAACGGCTAGGGCTCCTGTTAGAGACAAACGGCTAGGGCTCCTGTTAGACACAAACGGCTAGGGCTCCTGTTAGAGACAAACGGCTAGGGCTCCTGTTAGACACAAACGGCTAGGGCTTTTGTTAGAGACCAACGGCTAGGGGTCCTGTTAGACACAAAGGGCTAGGGGTCCTGTTAGACACAAACGGCTAGGGGTCCTGTTAGAGACCAACGGCTAGGGCTCCTGTTAGAGACCAACGGCTAGGGCTCCTGTTAGACACAAACGGCTAGGGCTCCTGTTAGAGACCAACGGCTAGGGCTCCTGTTAGAGACCAACGGCTAGGGCTCCTGTTAGAGACCAACGGCTAGGGCTCCTGTTAGATACCAACGGCTAGGGCTCCTGTTAGAGACCAACGGCTAGGGCTCCTGTTAGAGACCAACGGCTAGGGGTCCTGTTAGACACAAAGGGCTAGGGGTCCTGTTAGACACAAACGGCTAGGGCTCCTGTTAGAGACCAACGGCTAGGGCTCCTGTTAGAGACAAACGACTAAGGCTCCTGTTAGAGACTACCAGTAACGTAAGAACTCCGCGAGAACTTTCTTGTTTCCTTCTCTTAATCATCTCCTTCTATCAGACTCTTAATTTTTTAATATCATTTTTACCCCCCACCCCACCGTAAGTTCCATGGACCTCTTCATATTTCTCCCGTGTTTTTGTTTTCTCTCACTGCCCTAGTGCGGTTGTTGTTTACACTCAAGCTTTCATTTCTTTCCTCTCATTTATTTTTGTGTAAGGCTTTGAGTGGGTCTCGATGTTTTTGTTTGTCCTTAAGCGGGCCGTATACATCGTTCCACGTCCAAATTATGGACGTTCTTCTGTTATCCAACCAGAGTTCAATCTGGTTATCATATTCGGGGAACATTTTACTCTAGGAAGATTGTAAATCTGGTTGTAATAGTGAATCATTCCTAGTCTTTTTACTCTTTCAAGAAGTGCTATGTTGTACTGCAGTTGCCCCTGTTTTGGCTCTTACCAAAAGTGCTATGTTGTATTGTAGTTGTCCCAGTGTTGGCGCTTACCAAAAAGGGCTATGTTGTACTGTAGTTGCCCCCGTGTTGGCTCTTACCAGAAGTGCTGTGTTATATTGTAGTTGCCCCACTTGGCTCTTACCAAAGTGCTATGTTGTTCTGTAGTTGCCCCATTCTTGGCTCTTACCAAAAGTGCTATGTTGTTCTGTAGTTGCCCGAATGTTGGCTCTTATGAAAGTGCTATGTTGGGGTGTATGGCGATGCTAAGGAGGGGTAGTACCTCTGGCGGGGGACACGTCGTGCTCTCTAGAGGGTAGTTCTCCCACCCTTGGTCCCCACTTGACACTCAGCTCTCACCAGTGGCTGTTAGTAACGGTAGCGTGCGCAGTGGCCACACCCCGGGTAACAGCTTCGACTGGCTGGCTAAACCTGGTGAGGGTAGCCGCCGGGTCTCAAACCCTCGGTGATCTAGGTATGTCTACCTGTGCACGTGAAGACTGGACTCGATGGACGGAGTGGAGGAACCACTAGATGGTCAACGGTCAAGAATGCGAGTCTCAGCAAAATGTGGTGGAACGCCAAGGGCATGACAAGACACACAGGACATCATGGCCATCCACTGCACCCGTCTCCATCACCAGCCGTGTCGACTATGTCGTGCCACTGGATCATGATGGTCTCGGGCGAGAGAGTGAGATCGACAAACTGCGCAACTCTTTCTCACTTAAATCCAAGTCATCGCGCAAGTCACTTTTGTCATCCATCCCATCCCATCACTCACCACCAAGTCCTGTGGCGACATGCAAACGCGGCAAGTGTGGGTACACTGGGAGCCGTAGCCGCAACCCTGCACACAGGCGGCCCAGGGCATTGGATCATTCTTCACCGACACGGAGCAGAGGCGGAGTCCGCAGCCCCCTGGGTGACTGAGCAGACATCTTTAGGAATGCACTGCTCACCTCCATGGCATGAGGAAGGGGCTAAAAAGAGTGCCCTAAGCATTGCCTGCTCCATCTTTTCCTAGCCAGCTTACCGAGGCTGGCGGGGACCCTATACCAGCGGTCGAAATACAAAAAAGAAAATGAGGATAGTACCTCTCACATTGGGTGCATGGAATGTGCGCACCCTCCTGGGCAAATAAACCTCAGAGGAGAACAGCTCTGGTTGGTAAAGAACTCGCCAGAAATAATATAGACGTCGCAGCCCTGAGCGAGACAAGGCTTGCGGGCGAAGGAGAGCTCTGTGAAAGAGGCTCCGGCTACACATTCTTCTGGAGTGGCAGACCCAACGAGGAGCGGCGTGAAGCAGGAGTTGGCTTTGCTGTGAGGACAACCCTTGTCGAAAAGCTGGCTGGTCTACCCAAGGGATTGAATGGCAGGCTCATGACCATGACACTTCCACTGATAGCTGGCAAGAAGCATCTCACCATCATCAGTGCCTACACCCCAAGCATGACCAACCCAGATGAAGTCAAGGCAAAGTTTTACAAAAACTTCACACTCTCATTGCCGACGTTCCAACGCAAGAGTTGGCAAGGACAACTGTGCCTGGGAGGGAGTACTTGGACACCATGGAGTGGGCCAATGTAACAGCAATGGTATCTTTTGCTCCAGACTTGTGCAGAACATGAACTGCTAATCACCAACACGATCTTCCGCCTCCCTACCCGTAATCGGACATCAGGGATGCACCCCCGCTTGAAACACTGGCATCTTATTGACAATGTCATCGTTAGGAAGAGGGACAGACAGGATGTAAGAGTGTCTAAGTCCATGTGTGGCGCTGAATGCTGGACAGACCACCGCCTCATCCTCTCTAAGCTCAACATTCGTATTCAGCCTAAACGACGCCAGCAAGGAAAGAAGGCCCCCAAACAGCTAAATGCTGCCAAGGTGAAGAATACTAGTGGCAAGCAGTCATTCGTGAATGCTCTGGAGAAGTGCTTGACATGCACCTCTCCGGGAAACCAGAACGTGGAGGCAGATTGGGCATCGCTTAGAGAGCTGATTTACACCTCAGCTACAGAGACCCTGGGCCCCCAGACCAGAAAAAGTAAGGACTGAATTGATGAGAATTGCGAAGTAATCAAGCAGTTACTGGACGAGAAACACCACCTCCACCAAGCTTACCTCAATAACCCCAAGTCCACTTCAAGGAGAGAAGCACTCAACAACATACGTAGAACTGTACAGCAGAAACTACGTCAGATGCAGGTCGATTGGCTCAGCAAAAAATCTGATGAGATCCAAGGGTATGGAGACAGGCGCGACTATAAGAACTTCTACGAAGCCTTGAAAGAAGTGTATGGCCCCACGTCCTCAGGCTCCAATCCACTTCTCAGTGAAGAGGGCAACACTCTTATCTCGGACAAAGGGAAGATATTGGAGAGGTGGGCTGAACATTTCAACAACATCCTTAATCGCCCCTCGGCAATCAATGATGAAGCCATCAATCGTCTCCCTCAAGTGCCTACCATCCAGGCACTTGATGACCCCCCCCCAACTTTGCTCGAGACCCAGAAAGCAATCTGTCTTATTTCCAGTGGCAAAGCACCTGGTTCAGATGCCATACCAGCGGAGGTATACAAGGAAGGGGGAGCAGACCTGACTGAAAGGCTCCACCAGCTATTTCTCTTGATATGGAAGCAAGAGAGGATACCGCAGGACTTCAAAGATGCATCCATAGTACATCTTTATAAAGGAAAGGGAAATAGACTGGCGTGTGACACAACCACAGAGGCAGATCCCTGCTGTCTATCGAAGGAAAGATCCTTGCGAGAATCCTGCTCAACCGCCTCACAGCCCATCTTGACCAATGACTCCTGAAAGCCAGTGTTTTTTCCGAAGAGAGCGAGGAATCATCAACATGGTTTTTGCTGCCAGGCAGCAGCAAGAGACATGTCAGGAGCAGAACTCTGACCTTTTCTCCACCTATGCTGACCTAACCAAGGCTTTCGACACAGTTGGCAGAGAGGGTCTGTGGAAGATCATGGCCAAGTACGGCTGCCCAAGTAAATTCATTGCCTTGGTGCAATAATTCCACGAAGGCATGCAGGCCAGAGTCCAGGACAAAGGATAGTCATTTTACCCTTTCCCAGTCACAAACGGTGTCAAGCAGGGATGCGTCCTGGCACCAACGCTGTTTAGCATCAGGTTTTCTGCCATGCTGACAGAGGCCTTCAGAAACGAGGATGTTGATGTCAAACTGAGGTACCGTACAGATGGCAAACTGTTCAACCTTCGGAGTCTTCAGGCGAAAACGAAGGTCAGGACAGACACAATCAAGGACCTGCTGTTTGCTGATGATTGTGCCCTCTATGCTGCCTCAGAGGATGACATGAAACGCAGTGTTAACTATTGTTCTCCAGCGACTGCACAAACTTTGGTCTGACAATTAACTCAAAGAAGACTGAAGTCCTTTATCAACCCGCGCCTGGAAAGCCTTAAGTTGGGCCAAACATCACTGTCAACAGCCAAAAACTCAACGCAGTGGAACGCTTCACATATCTAGGCAGCACGCTGTCTCAAAATGTCATCATCGATGACGAAGTGAATGTCAGAATTGCCAGAGCCAGCTCCACTTTTGGCAGGTTGTACCCGAATGTCTGGAACAGAAGAGGCATTACCATCCAGACCAAAGTGAAAGTATATAGGGCAGTGGTGCTCCCTACACTGCTTTATGCATGCGAAACATAGACCGTGTATCAACGCACTGCTAAAAAGCTGAACCACTTTCACACAACAACCCTCAGGAAGATCCTGGCATAAAGTGGCAGGACAAAACTCCAGACACCATGGTACTAACCAAAGCAGGCCTCCACAGCATCTTCACCCTCCTGATGCAGTCACAGCTACGCTGGGCAGGGCACCTAACACGAATGCCAAATGAGAGACTACCAAAGAGACTCTTATATGGCGGGTTCCAGCATGGCCAGCGGTCCCATGGTGGACAAAAAAAACGCTTCAAAGACACCTTGAAAGGCTCTATGAAAGCGTTTGCCATAAACCCAGACACGTGGGAAAAAGTTGCAATGGACCGGTCCACTTGGCGCCAATCCATCCACGAAGGTGCCAGGACATGCGAGGCAAACAGGATCACCGCCGCAGATAAGAAGAGGCAAGCCCGAAAGGCCCGTGCTGCCAAACCTCCAGGCGACAACCCACACGTCCCATGTCCTTTCTGTTCCCGAACCTTCCATGCCAGGATCAGTCTCGTCAGCCATCTGCGCACACATAGGCAAAGCCAATCCCTGCAACCCTCGGATGATTAGAGTGGTCCTCGTCGACTCGACGGACGAACAACGAGTATAGTAAGTTTGTGTATAGTAAGTTTGTGGTATAGTAAGTTTGTGGTATAGTAAGTTTGTGGTATAGTAAGTTTGTGGTATAGTAAGTTTGTGGTATAGTAAGTTTGTGGTAAGTAAGTTTGTGGTATAGTAAGTTTGTGGTATAGTAAGTTTGTGTATAGTAAGTTTGTGTATAGTAATTTTGTGGTATAGTAAGTTTGTGGTATAGTAAGTTTGTGGTATAGTAAGTTTGTGGTATAGTAAGTTTGTGTATAGTAAGTTTGTGGTATAGTAAGTTTGTGGTACAGTAAGTTTGTGTATAGTAAGTTTGTGGTATAGTAAGTTTGTGGTATAGTAAGTTTGTGGTATAGTAAGTTTGTGGTATAGTAATTGTGTAGTTTAGTAAGTTTGTGGTATAGTAAGTTTGTGGTATAGTAAGTTTGTGTATAGTATGTTTGTGTATAGTAAGTTTGTGTATAGTAAGTTTGTGTATAGTGAGTTTGTGTATAGTAAGTTTGTGTATAGTAAGTTTGTGTATAGTAAGTTTGTGTATAGTAAGCTTGTGTATAGTAAGTTTGTGTATAGTAAGTTGTGGTATAGTAAGTTTGTGGTATAGTAAGTTTGTGGTATAGTAAGTTTGTGGTATAGTAAGTTTGTGTATAGTAAGTTTGTGTATAGTAAGTTTGTGGTATAGTAAGTTTGTGGTATAGTAAGTTTGTGTATAGTAATTTGTGGTATAGTAAGTTTGTGGTATAGTAAGTTTGTGGTATAGTAAGTTTGTGGAATAGTAAGTTTGTGGTATAGTAAGTATGTGGTATAGTAAGTTTGTGGTATAGTAAGTTTGTGGTATAGTAAGTTTGTGTATAGTAAGTTTGTGGTATAGTAAGTTTGTGGTATAGTAAGTTTGTGGTATAGTAAGTTTGTGGTATAGTAGTTATGTGGTATAGTAAGTTTGTGGTATAGTAAGTTTGTGGTATAGTAAGTATGTGGTATAGTAAGTTTGTGGTATAGTAAGTTTGTGGTATAGTTAGTATGTAGACATTTAGATGCCTCATCGGATAAATATATATTATTTTAAAATTAAGCATAGCATCACATTAATCAAACTATCGTAATTAGGGCAGCGAAAATTAATCATTTATTTCTGGATTAATCGTTACAAAATATTTAACGATTCAATTATAATTAACGATTAATTGATCAATTACTTATACATTTTTGTAAGTCGAAAAGTTGTTTTTTAAAGTGAAAAAAAAAATAGTGGCCGATGAAAAATAAATTTCCTGATGATTACACGAACATTTTGGGTTTAAAACGATTGACTGACCGGAATGTTCAAAATGTTGATAAAGTTTGCCTTCCATGGCTCTAACACTTCGTCTACTTATCAAACCAAATGAAGAGATTAAGTTAATGGCAGTAATGGAGTCTCACTCAGAGACACAAAATGACGATAGCTCTTCTGATGAATTACTGAGTTACAAAGGGAAGATAAAGGTTTTTGAATTAATTAACCGTCTACAATTGTGGAAACTGAATGAACAACGATATACGATAATGTTATTATTTGCATAGACCCTTTTGTGCATACCAGTTACCTCAGTTCCATGAGAATGATTGTTCACTCGGCTGGTTATATGGTCATTTAGACCCGTTGATGCCTTGAAACAAATTAAGTCAACACGCTTGACTTTTTGCGTAGTTGGTTCAAAGATGACATAGAAAGGAGACATTCCAGCGTTATTTAGATTTTAGACAAGAACGTTTAATAAGTGTTACTTATGACATCATACATTTTAATTTTTGGCTTTAATCGAAATTAACAGTTGAATAAAAAATGTAAATTTTTTCAAAAGTTAACTATTAAATTTAAATTAATCGTTAACAGCCCTAACTTTAATATTTCTTAATGTGATTTCATTAACTATATTTTCGTTTTTTAATCCCAAACAAATGTTGGCCTTCTTGTTGCATGCATGTTTTTTTTATATGTCAATTTTTGCACATAAAAAAAGTGATTGTTGTACAATTTTGCCCCCGAGCTTATTGTTTTGCCCACGCGAACCAAGGAACTTTAGCGGAAACCTCAGCGGGAACATTGGTCGGCACATGAACGTTAAGCCAGTCCCGCTTTGACACTTACGACCTAAACTAACGCCAACGTCTTGTTCGGTTGTTCCACCGATGAAATCTTTGAAATTGTTTGAACAGCCGCCCGAGACATTTTCTTTGCATTAGCCGCGGCATCAAGTGTTTGAATGGTTTTTTCACACTTTCCATAAAGATTAAACTTTTCACGCGTCCCGGTTACTACATCCTGGACGTTAGGGACAGGGGTGGGGAGCGGTGTGTGACGTAAATTTGAAAGCTTCTCCTCGGCCGAGGAGAAGCTTTCAAATTTACGTCACACACCGCTCCCCACCCCTGACCCTAACGTCCAGGATGTGGCAAGCCGGTACACTGCGGCCCGGGACCGGCCGTGGGTTACCTGGCAAAGACAGGTACATTCAAATAACCGCGGCTGTATTAATTTTTTTAAATAGAAAGCTGCGAGGACATGTACCATGCTGCCTTAGATTCGTTATACGGTGACAACAAAGTTTTTTGAATGGCCGGGGCCAGTCGGTACCCGTAGTTTTTTTTTTGATACATCCTCCGCACTTCGTTGCAATCTTTACTGTGGCGCACGGGTCAGACATCTTAGATCGGGCAAGTTTACCACTGCGGTGCAAGGTCTTCAGTCAACGAAGAGAACTTTAATAAAGTGTAGACCCCGGATGTGTGTTTGTGAACAACTCTTACGTTTCTCAGTGACTCCCCCGTGTGCGCATACTTGGGTCGCATGAGAGATAATGGCAGATATAAAAAAATATATTTAAAATATTCCACCTTGATTTCGTTTTGTTTTTTAATTGAAAAGCTTCAGAAATAAGTTAGGAATTTATTATTGTTTAACTACGTATTAGATGGTAAAAAAAATATTTCCCATTATCAAGAGTTTTGTGTATAAAGAAATGCAGCGATTTTGAAGTGTAGATAAAAATCAATGAAATGACACGAAAAATACAGTGAAATTATGGTGGAGACAAAGTGAAATTATGGTAGAGATAAAGTAAAATTATGGTAGGGATAAAGTGGAATTATTGTAGATAAATGTAGAAAAAAATCAATATAGTTCCTTAATCAGAAATATATAAGAAAATAAATATTTCATTGTATTTAAAACACACTTGAACTCAGAACAAATATTTTAAATTGTAAACTAATTGGCAAAGTCTTTTCATCTAGAAACTTAAAATATTAATAAAAATAAAACAAAAAAATGCAAGAGACATTCCATTGTTATTTAGATTTTCAACAAGAAAGTTTGATACGTGTTACTTCTAATATAAATTTAAATTTTTGGCTTTAATCGAAATTAACAATTAATTAATCGTTGATTTTTCAAAATTTAATGATTAAATTTAAATAAATTGTTATCAGCCCTAGATAGGATACGTTAGTCATGCGACAAAATTATTTAGTCATGTGACAGAAGTTAGTCACGGAGATACAACGGTTTATTCTAAATTTCTTAAGTTATTGTAATAGAAAACAAGTTTAGCTTTCCTCTAAACATTTCTACAGCTTTTTTGTAACTTTAAATTGTTTCCTAAGCACTCTCATTTTTTAAAGTTTCGATAATTTTTAACTTTTTACGAAAGGCTTTAATGCGCGCGTGCGGTAAGCCACCGATTATCTAATGGGAAAATTTCAATGTGATGCCGTTTCTTTTAAGAGATTATCCCCAACGCACTCAAACACAAACACAACTCTACTCCCACCGTAGGACCAGGCTTGATGGCAACACAAACACAAACACAACTGTACTCACACCGTAGGACCAGGCTTGATGGCAGCACAAACACAAACACAAACACAACTCTACTCACACCGTAGGACCAGACTTGATGGCAGCACAAACACAAACACAACTCTACTCACACCGTAGGACCAGGCTTGATGGCAACACAAACACAAACACTAACACAACTCTACTCACACTGTAGGACCAGGCTTGATGGCAGCACAAACACAAACACAACTCTACTCACACCGTAGGACCAGGCTTGATGGCAGCACAAACACAAACGCAACTCTACTCACACTGTAGGACCAGGCTTGATGGCAACACAAACACAAACACAACTCTACTCACACTGTAGGACCAGGCTTGATGGCAGCACAAACACAAACACAAACACAACTCTACTCACACTGTAGGACCAGGCTTGATGGCAACACAAACACAAACACAAACGTAACTCTACTCACACTGTAGGACCAGGCTAGATGGCAACACAAACACAAACACAAACACAACTCTACTCACACTGTAGGACCAGGCTTGATGGCAACACAAACACAACTCTACTCACACTGTAGGACCAGGCTTGATGGCAACACAAACACAAACACAACTCTACTCACACTGTAGGACAAGGCTTGATGGCAACACAAACACAAACACAAACACAACTCTACTCACACTGTAGGACCAGGCTTGATGGCAGCACAAACACAAACACAACTCTACTCACACCGTAGGACCAGGCTTGATGGCAACACAAACACAAACACAACTCTACTCACACCGTAGGACCAGGCTTGATGGCAGCACAAACACAAACACAAACGCAACTCTACTCACACTGTAGAACCAGGCTTGATGGCAACACAAACACAAACACAAACACAACTCTACTCACACCGTAGGACCAGGCTTGATGACAACACAAACACAACTCTACTCACACTGTAGGACCAGGCTTGATGGCAACACAAACACAAACACAACTCTACTCACACAGTAGGACCAGGCTTGATGGCAACACAAACACAAAAACAAACACAACTCTACTCACACTGTAGGACCAGGCTTGATGGCAAAACACACACAAACACAACTCTACTCACACCGTAGGACCAGGCTTGATAGCAACACAAACACAAACACAACTCTACTCACACTGTAGGACCAGGCTTGATGACAGCACAAACACAACTCTACTCACACCGTAGGACCAGGCTTGATGGCAACACAAACACAAACACAACTCTACTCACACTGTAGGACCAGGCTTGATGGCAACACAAAAACAACTCTACTCACACTGTAGGACCAGGCTTGATGGCAGCACAAACACAACTCTACTCACACCGTAGGACCAGGCTTGATGGCAACACAAACACAAACACAACTCTACTCACACTGTAAGACCAGGCTTGATGGTAGCACAAACACAAACACAACTCTACTCACACTGTAGGACCAGGCTTAATGGTAGCACAAACACAAACACAACTCTACTCACACCGTAGGACCAGGCTTGATGGTAGCACAAACACAAACACAACTCTACTCACACCGTAGGACCAGGCTTGATGGTAGAACAAACACAAACACAACTCTACTCACACCGTAGGACCAGGCTTGATGGTAGCACAAACACAAACACAACTCTACTCACACCGTAGGACCAGGCCTGATGGCAGCACAAACACAAACACAACTCTACTCACACCGTAATACCAGGCTTGATGGCAGCACAAACACAAACACAACTCTACTCACACTGTAGGACCAGACTTGATGGTAGCACAAACACAAACACAACTCTACTCACACTGTAGGACCAAACTTGATGGCAGCACAAACACAAACACAACTCTACTCACACTGTAGGACCAGACTTGATGGCAGCACAAACACAAACACAACTCTACTCACACTGTAGGACCAGACTTGATGGCAGAACAAACACAAACACAACTCTCCTCACACTGTAAGACCAGGCTTGATGGCAGCACAAACACAACTCTACTCACACTGTAAGACCAGGCTTGATGGCAGCACAAACACAAACACAACTCTACTCACACCGTAGGACCAGGCTTGATGGAAGCACAAACACAAACACAACTCTACTCACACTGTAGGACCAGGCTTGATGGCTGCACAAACACTAACACAACTCTACTCACACTGTAGGACCAG
>MUZC01000532.1:104647-127301 GCA_002072015.1 Radix auricularia | reverse complement strand
GGGGACGGACCTTTTTCTAATGTTACTTTTTTCACTTTAAAAAAAAATATTTAAAAAATAGAAGCGTAAAAAAAAAATGAAGCTAGGTGAAATTAATGTTGAATTTCGTGCAAAGGTTGCGTACTGAAATGTTAAGATTGATATTATAAAAAAGAAATGTTTAAGGCAGGGTCGAGTTCAGAAGTATGGAGGTGTGTATGTGTTTAATACAGAAATATAAAGGTAAAGGGGTTGGGAGCTGGATGGTAGGGGGAATGGCAATTGTATTGTAAATCACGGCTATGGGAAGGTATGCGTACATAAAAGTTGGGGTAAAGTTTGTGTACTAAATGACAGGGGTAAAAAGAATGTTGGTGTGGGTCAGTACTGCAGGAAGGTCTTGTATCTTCCTGTTGGGTAAGGTAACTCGTGGAGGAAGGTCTTGTATCTTCCTTTTAGGGACGGTAACTCGTGGAGGCAGGTCTTGTATCTTCCTTTTAGGGACGGTAACTCGTGGAGGAAGGTCTTGTATCTTCCTTTTAGGGACGGTAACTCGTGGAGGAAGGTCTTGTATCTTCCTTTTAGGGACGGTAACTCGTGGAGGCAGGTCTTGTATCTTCCTTTTAGGGATGGTAACTCGTGGAGGCAGGTCTTGTATCTTCCTTTTAGGGACGGTAACTCGTGGAGGAAGGTCTTGTAACTTCCTTTTAGGGACGGTAACTCGTGGAGTAAGGTCTTGTATCTTCCTTTTAGGGACGGTAACTCGTGGAGGAAGGTCTTGTAACTTCCTTTTAGGGACGGTAACTCGTGGAGGAAGGTCTTGTATCTTCCTTTTAGGGGCGGTAACTCGTGGAGGAAGGTCTTGTAACTTCCTTTTAGGGACGGTAACTCGTGGAGGAAGGTCTTGTATCTTCCTTTTAGGGACGGTAACTCGTGGAGGAAGGTCCTGTGTTATCTTACGATATTCCCTGTTTCGGCATTGACCTGTTCATCATCTTGTAATATTTGAAATAAATGACGACAGCCATCATCCGTTGTTGTCTAAAGCCACTCGTTATTTTGGTTTTGATGTTGTTACTTTTGGGTTGATACGTACTACAGTTTGAATGGTCGTGACACTTAATTCTTCCATAAAGATTACAAATTATTCATCTATAATAAAGATCACATATAATACTAACATAAAGATCACACATTATTCCTCTTTAAAGATCACATATAATACTAACATAAAGATCACACATTATTCCTCTATAAAGATCACATATAATACTAACATAAAGATCACACATTATTCCTCTTTAAAGATCACATAAAATACCAACATAAAGATCACATAAAACGCCAACATAAAGATCATATATAATACCAACATAAAGATCACATATAATACCAACATAAAGATCACATATAATACCAACATAAAGATCACATATAATACCCAGTGGCGGATTAGGCTATAGGGCAGGGGGCGGCTTGCCCCCCCCCCGCCTCTGTTGGGTCTAAAATGGCGCCCCCCCCCCCTTTAAGACACCCTCGATAAACACTGAAAAGGTGTAACTAGAGCAGAAAAAAATATTTGTAAACACGAAACTTCTAATCAACTCTAAACATCAATACGACAATATTGGCTTGCTAAATATGGTATTTCAAAACTGTAATATCTGGTTTGGTCAGTCAGGAGTGTCGCTTAGTGAAAAATAATAGAGAAGTATTGAAACGAATGATAGTCGTGACGTTGTTTTAGCAAAACTGAGTTTGCCATTCAAAGTACACAGATAAAATTATTGCTTTAGTGATATTAGTTTTAGAAATATTGGAAATGTTCGTGAAATGTTATCTTTATTAGCCAAATATGAGTCCATGTGCACTTTGGACAGTCATCTAAAGTTTGAAAATAAAAATGAAATAAATTTATATAAGTCATGATGTGCAAATTGATTTAATTCACTCACTTGCATCTGAGTTATCGGCGGAAATTGATAATATAACTAAGTCTTCCAATTTCTTTTCTTTAATTATTGATATATCTACAATTTATAAGATGTCACTTTACGTTCAGTTTTAAAATCAGGAATTGCTGTGGAAAGAATTTTAGGCTTTTATACTTTGGTAAACAGCATTGCTGCATCAGCATTTGCTGGGAAGATTTTAACGGAACTACAGATTACAAAGGCGAAACATTGACATCACAATCTGAGGAGGAAAGGCATACGATGGCGCATCTGTGATGTCAGGAATTAAGAGTGGTCTTCAAACTTTCACCCAATGCCATCTATGTTCATTGTTGTGCCCATGTTTTGAATTTGGTCACTATCGAAGCAATATATGTAAACAGTGATGTATACAGTTGTTGTTTTTGTTGTTGTTGTTGTTGTTGTTGTTGTTGGTGGTGGTGGTGGTGGTTTTTTTCCAGAGCTGAAAGGTTGTAAGCATTCTTTACGTCTTGTTTACCAACTCTACATACTCTTAAAGAACATCATAAATCTCAATATGAATCAACCTTTCTGATACAAGATGGGCAAGCCATAAGTAAGCAGTTGATGCAGTTGTTGGATCATTCTCTGTTGTTCTAGCCACTCTAAAAGATATAAATTCAGGGGAAATCAACATAACATAAAGGAGACGTCAGGGCAGAAGCTATGGAACTTTCTGTTTTAATAACAAAATATTCTTTTGTTTTTTCTGATTCTATTTGTACAAAGGTTGGATGGTATCTTCGTGTTATCAAACCACTTGCAGCAAAAGAGTATTGCCATTGCAATTACAAAACGATTGGTCGATGTTAGAAGAAATAAGTTTGTTGAAATGAGCAGCGATCAAGCTTTTTAAAATTCTGAAAGTAGATGTCTAATCATTTATTTACGAAAATTGTTCTAAATTAGATGCTAAAACAAAATTTAAAGAAATGCGAATTGCAAAAAATAAAAGTATGGCAGGCGAACTTAGTAGAGATGAAATGGCTGATGATCCAACTACAAGACTTAAATCTGAAACGTACTTCACTATCTTGGATACACTTCTAAAACAAATAGATGATTGATTTAATGATTGTAGGGGCAAGTTTTTTTATTTCTATTGTATTGATCCATCACAAATGTCATATGAAAACAAAGATTCTTTTCGCAAAATTTACAAACATGACATTAACCTTGAAGATGCAATCGTTGAATTTTATACCTTCAAAGATTTTTATGTATCAAAACGTACATCACCATCTAGTGAGCTACAACTTAAAGAGGTTCTGCCATTCTTGACTGAAAAATAAATGGCATCAGGTCTCTCTAGTTTGTCAATACTCTATACAAAATTATTTGAATCTTCCAGTTAGCAATGATTGATAATCATCAAAATTATTTGCACTCAACAATGACTAACGAACGTCTGTCTGGATTGGCATTAACTTCAAATGAACTTGTTCTCGGTGAGAATGTTGACTTTGAATCAGTAATAAATCGTTTCGCTTACACGTAATTAGGGCTCAGGGCTCTACACCAATTCGCATAAACTAAGTTTCTTTTTTAGATCAATAAATACACTATTTAAATAAATATATGTTACTATTTTGATAACATATCTGTTTATATTGTTGCTTCTGTTTGACTTGGAAAATGTACTAAAGTAGCAAGGCTAATAATTAGTATTTACTAGGGCTGCGGAAATTAACGATTAATTTCTCGATTAATCGTTAAAAATCAATAATAATAGAAAGTAAAAAAAAATCATTAAACAATAATAAAAAAGAGGCCGATACAGACATTTTCAGTTATGAATTTTATCAAAAAATCGTGTGAGGACGAGAGACTCTTACATGCGTAATAGTACTAATAGTATACCTGTAAAAACAAGTGACATTGAGCCTGATCTCACATATTTACTGTATTAGTACTAATAGCTTACACCTTACAACTCTAGTTTCCAGCTTACACCTTAAGCTCTAGTTCCTAGCTTACACCTCTACCTCATAGCTTACACCTTACTGCTCTAGTTCCCAGCTTACACCTTACAGCTCTAGTTACTAGCTTACACCTTACAGCTCTAGTTCCCAGCTTACACCTTACAGCTCTAGTTCCCAGCTTACACCTTACAGCTCTAGTTCCCAGCTTACACCTTACAGCTCAAGTTCCCAGCTTACACCTTACAGCTCTAGTTCCCAGCTTACACCTTACAGCTCTAGTTCCCAGCTTACACCTTACAGCTCTAGTTCCCAGCTTACACCTTACAGCAGTATCAAGACCGTGAAATCAATTAGTGGCTTGAGCCCAGCTCTTGTGATGACGCTTCACGTGGTAAAGATATCAGCACTGCGTCTAGCGCCATGTTCTTTCTCCTCCCCCACCCCCACCCCACCCCGGGTGAAATCTGAGGGGCACAAGGGAGATAAACCTTGGCTTTCGATTTTAAAAGACGCTCTCAAATCTGCGGAGTTTACATTTTGTATGCATTAATGTGGGGTGGAAGGGTAGGCTAGGGTCCATGGCTTTTGGGGGGGGGGGGTATAAATTAATATAAGGGCATCAAAAAAAATATGATAAAAAATTAAATATAAAATATATGTTTGCGTGAGAATGTGTGAGTGTGCGTGTGCGCATGCGTGCGATTAGTGGTCTCTGATATTTGTTTTCTCATCTTGAAAACTTCTACAACAAGAGGAATATCTTTTTTTTTTCAATGCACTAAGAAATATCGCTTCTCTTGTGGCTAGCATCCAAGGTTGTATCCATCTACACCCAAAGTTGTATCCATCTACATCCAAAGTTGTATCCATCTACACCCAAAGTTGTATCCATCTACACCCAAAGTTGTATCCATCTACACCCAAAGTTGTATCCATCTACATCCAAAGTTGTATCCATCTACACCCAAAGTTGTATCCATCTACATCCAAAGTTGTATCCATCTACATCCAAAGTTGTATCCATCTAAACCCAAAGTTGTATCCATCTACACCCAAAGTTGTATCCATCTTCACCCAAAGTTGTATCCATCTACACCCAAATTTGTATCCATCTACAACCAACGTTGTATCCATCTACACCCAAAGTTGTATCCATCTACACCCAAAGTTGTATCCATCTATATCCAAAGTTCTATCCATCTACATCAAAATTTCTATCCATCTACATCCAAAGTTGTATCCTTCTATATCCAAAGTTGTATCCATCTACATACAAAGTTGTTTTTATCTACATCCAAAATGTCATCCATCTATATCCAAAGATGCATCCACCTGCTTCCGAATTTTTAAGTGTAGTCAAATGATGTAGCTGTATCTGGAAACAACTTATTTTGCTATCTGCTTTTAGGAATAGAAACTTGGATGTTAGAAAGACGCACTGCCGTAGGAGCGTATCCCCCCCCCCCACTCCCCAATGAATTATCCCTTTACGAGCAGTTATTTCCCAGCGTCTTCTGCTTAAATCATCTTTGGACGAGCTGAGTACGAGAACAGTTTCCCCGTGTCCTCAATTTGTCTACATTTATTCGTGCTCGCTATCCGACGGAATTTTACAATTTCCATGACGGAGCCCAGTATGCCAAAAATAGAACTTTGGTGCAACACTTCATTTCTACAAATCTCTTCAAGCTGGGGACACACTTGAGAAAGTCCACGAGCTTTCATTTCGTGTTTACCCTAAGATTTTTATCAACTTATTCATACAATGCAAAAATAAAAAATTTAAAAAATATCCATTTCCAGAAATATGGTTTTTAACTTTTTTATTGTTTAATATTCCAATCCATCTTTCCCCACGTGGCAATGTTTGGGAAGTCTGACAAAACTAAGTAAGTAGGAAAAGTTAAAGTGGGTATTAAAACTGATGAATATCAAATATTGTTCAATGCAACTGTCACATTTTCAAAAATTAATTTTAGGCTCACATTTTATAAAGCGTCGTAAATGATGGCCCTTTCAACCATTTTTTTTTTTGGGGTCGTGGTAGGGATCTAATGGAATTATCAACTGCCAGGCTTAGGTTAAATACTTGTTTGCCCGTCGCTGGTCAAGTTTATACACTTCTTGTTTAACTGTAAGTAGTTGCCACCAGTGGCATCGCTAGGGGGTGCGGTAGGGGCGGGCCGCTCCGGGTGACACCATCAGGGGGTGACACCAAAATATAAATTTCTGTATGTTCCCGTTATTAGGTACTGGAAAACTCAGAGAAGCTCTATGGGTTAAGTCATGAGGCGGTGACACCATGAGCTACCGTCCCGGTTGACACCAACCCTACTGACGCCTCTAGTTGTCACTAAGTTGTACAGAATGTTGTTACATTGGCTGGGCGATCAGAACGTCGTGTTCAAATTGTGTCTCAATTGTACGAATCATAACATTGAAATTAGAGTGCACGGCACTGCACGTGAATGCACAATTTAAAAACGCATTCAACTGTTCCAAGTCGTCAGGTCCTTCGTCATCTGACGTCGATGACCAGAGTTATCCTCCCATCTTCATCACACGTCTTGTTTCCCGCCGTGTCCAGGCACGCGATGTGTGACTCCCGACTTCTGCCGACAGCCCCGTTTGATTGCAAGTTAGACGCCCCCTTACCTCCGCCGAATATTGGCCGTGACGGGGCAACGCGCGCCCCCCACATCGGCTTGTGCTGCCCCCTACCCCCTATCGGCTTGTGCCTTGTAACGAGGCGGCGATAGATCGTGTGATTAGGGATTGAGTTCTCCCCCCCTGCCGTGACGGGTGGATTGCCCGCCCTCTCTCACTCTCTCTGTGACAACTGGGTGAGGCACTAACACCCCAGGTCTGAACGCTGTCGGCTGCTCCTACTGCCTACACTTAATCCTGTCTCATCGTCTGCCATATCGGCTATTGTAAGGCGGTGTTGGGCCTCGCAGATTTAATCGGTTTAGTGGAACATTGAGACGTTTGCGCTGTCTGAAGTCTGAACAGGACCAAAGCTCGGCCCATGACATAGGACCTAGGACTCGGTGAATAGGATAGGACCTGAAAGGATGTGAATGTAAAGACCATCTAGTCGTGGAGACTACCGCACCGACCATCTAGTGGTACTAACTGTGCCGACCATCTAGTGGCACTAACTGTGCCGACCATCTAGTGTTACTAACTGTGCCGACCATCTAGTGTTACTAACTGTGCCGACCATCTAGTGGTACTAACTGTGCCGACCATCTAGTGGCACTTACTGTGCCGACCATCTTGTGGTACTAACTGTGACACTCAGCTGAGAGGATGAGTAGCGGCTCGCTTGGCATGTCTTATATCTATCAAACAATGAGAGAAATAGTTCATCATGTAAGTACTACAACAAATATTAATTGTGACGATTGTCAAATAGTGTATGTGCCCAAGTGTAAACAGTCTCTGTGAAAATAGGGAACACGTTTATACGTTAATTGATATAAATGTGAAAATTGTGTATGTGTATGTGTACATCCGTTTTAAGAGCGTTCAAGCGGGTTACGATATTAGAGTGCAGCCTTATACTAAATACATACTTAAATGACAAAAAAAAGTGATTTGTAACATGCTCATTTTTAAATAGAAAATTGCTTTTATGTGGGGAGGGGCGGAGCTTTGTGACGTCATATTGGAGGCGGGATATAACTTTTTTGTAAAATGTGTGACGAGGGGGGGAGCATCGACCAAAATCACGTGACGTCATTTATGGACGGCCCTTTATCAAATATTCAATATACATCTTATCAAACAATCTTTATCTCATCTTATCAGAAATACATTATCCCATCTTATCAGACATACATTATCCCATCTTATCAGACATACATTATCCCATCTTATCAGACATATATTATCCCATCTTATCAGACATACAATATCCCATCTTATCAAACATTCTTTATCTCATCTTATCAGAAATACATTATCCCATCTTATCAGACATACATTATCCCATCTTATCAGACATACATTATCCCATCTTACATTATCCCATCTTATCAGACATACATTATCCCATCTTATCAGACATACATTATCCCATCTTATCAGACATACATTATCCCATCTAATACCCTTATTTATGTACTCTGTGGTGTGTCCCTTGATTCTGCTCCTGATCTACTAACTATATGTGCACGTTCTCACGTTATTGACGACGCGTTTATGCTATCGATATAAATAGTCGATTGTTTCCTTCTGTTTCGTTTAATCGTGCTAACACATTCGACTGGTACGTCGTTTAAAAAGTTAGGCCATTGGCGAGTTTTGTTGTGTTTACTTTTCAGTCCGCATGCCTTTTACTCTTGTAGTTAATGTACACGTCATCTACCAATCAACAGATTTGACAAGTGAGCCCTGGAATGCCATGTTTGAGACTGGCTCCATCGACGAGATCGTTGAGCGTGTCACGTGATCCGGGCGTTAACGAACCTTAGCGGCTTGTCTCAGTTTCACCGTCTTATGTCATCGGATTAATCATCGCAGCGCCGATGACAGCATCAGGCACCGCTCTGTGATGAAAGCACCAGCACCACTCTGTAATGAAAGCACCAGCAACGCTCGGTGATGAAAGCACCAGCACCACTCTGTGATGAAAGCAACAGCACCACTCTGTGATGAAAGCACCAGCACCACTCTGTGATGAAAGCACCAGCACCACTCTGTGATGAAAGCAACAGCAACGCTCAGTAACCGCTCATGCGTGACATGGTCCCAATACAAACAGACTCGCATTCCAGACCTTGTGGCCCGCCTTCAGCACATTTTCCATGGATTACCTCACGCTCAGGAGATTATCCGGGGATTATCATAGTATGGATAAAACAAACGCCTTAAGGTAACGTGTTACCTGTTTGTGAAATAAATGTTCGCCTGCACTAAACTGGTTCTTTTCCTCTGCTTCTCAGTCCCTCTATTTTTGGTCGTAAAAGTTAACCTGCCTTAACACATAGCTGGACTGCCACAATGCTTTAGATAGAATACAAGAGACCCAACAACTTTTGTGAAAAAGAAAACAATAACATTAAGCTGTGTAATAGAGCCAGTGCTTCTCAAAATAGTGGTCCACGGACCTGTGACGGGCCTCGGACCATCCGCTGCCGGTCCGCATAAGTTATCAAGAACGGACGGGAAAGCATAATTATTATAATCCTCTATTTGAAATCATGAATACTAAACCTATAGAATTAATCTATTTTTAGTCAAGACGCACATAAAAGGAAACATAAAATAAAATACATTTCGCTACCATGTCAGTACAGTGAAAATAGTTCACCGGTCCATGGTGCAATAAAAAAAATTCCTGCCTCTCCACCAAACTAAAAAGTTTGAGAAGCACTGTAATAGACGATATACAAAAAGTAAACTTTCCGTAAAATGATTTTATTAGGGCTGCGTAAATTAACGATTAATTTCTCGATTAGGCGGTAAAAAATTTTATCGATTAAAATTATTTTAATCGATAAAATAGCAATTAAATTGAAGAGTTCGTTTTAAATAATTTTGCCGATTTATTTAAAAACAATTAATTATTAATAAGTAATAATAGTTTGCTTTTTTTAAGTACAAATTTCTTCATTAAAATAAAATAGATTTTCTAAGTTTAAACTTTAAAATAAGCCCTTATATTTAAATTTTAAAAATGTTAATTGCCTGTTTTTGTTACTTCCCTTGACATTTCAGTTTAATGACGTCATACATCTTATATTTTAGCTTAATCAAAATTATCGATTAATTATTCAGTAATTTTTCAAAAGTTAACGATTAAATTTAAATTAATCGATAACAGCCCTAGATTTTATCAATAATTTTTTTTTTAATTAATGAAACAATAGACTTTATATTATTATGTAACCTAGTGAAAACTGTTTTATTTCATTTTCCTAAGCATTCTGCACCTTTATAATGCCTCTTAAAGCTTGACATTCCTTATTTCATTCACACTTACAATAGTGTTAAAAATCATGGTATTGAATTAAGCTAATCGACGGAATCTGACAGTGAGTAATAATGGGCAGAAGTTAAAGTAATCTCACGCATTTTGCCTCTAAAAATGTCGTCCACCAACTTTATAATCCCTTAGAAAGTTGATTTTTTTAGGGCCCTTTCACTTGCAGTTTGACATAATGAGAGAAAATTATATTTATAGCGTTACAAACCTAATTGTAATCTGTGTATATAATTCTCCTCATGGTTCAACCATGCGGACACCAAGCAAGCTATAAAATAACCCCACCGGCCAATCAGCTGGCAAGAAAAGGTAGTGCAGCGGGTGGGGGGTCATCGAGACCAACAATGCGTCAATTGAGGTCAATTAATTTGTTCTCTCAGAACAACAGAGGAGCTTGTAGCTTGTAGTGTAGTGGTTATTACATTCGCCTTACACGCGGGAGGTCGTAGGTTCACCCCATTTGGACAAATGTGTTTTTCAGGAAGTCTTCACCCGTCACTAAATCATTAGCGGCGTATGCTACAACGCGGGTCGGCTAGCGTTTTATAATCCGTAAACAATGTGAATGTTTGGTGATCAGGAACAATAACTCATTGTTGTACATCCACCAGAACTATATTTTCAAAACATTGGCCTTGACCTCACTTGCGTGGTTTTACAATGACGTCATCTGGACAAAATTATATTTTTAAATACTAGTAAACAGTCCAGCAACATACATTTATTATTATTATTATTTAATTAAAGTTTGCCCACTTTTCAGAACAAAAAACATCACGATTCAGTAGGTTTAGTTTGAGTGTTTTTTAACAAAAAAGTATTAAATTAATAAATTTGCAAATAAATTTGGTAGATAAAATTGTAAATTAGTTTTGGTCTCGATCAAATGCTCCAAGTCTGAGATGACTCATTTAGAATCATCACATAAGCTAAGTCAAAATACAATGCCCGGATGTTGTTGTTTTTTTTTTTTAAAGCATATATCAATATGCTGACTAGCATGATGTTCTGTAGATCTATTCCCACTAGCACACGACAAGGCCTATACCCCAACGTAAGTGGTTAGAGGGGATTCGAATAATCGAACTATTTCATCAGAGTGAGGAGTTGCCATGTGGGTCTGTTTTTATTGACGTGACAGAAAAATCTGGAGTCTGGACATAATGTTTGGGTATGAAGGGAGGAGGGGCGTACAGTGTCAACAGACAGCACAAGATTCGTCAAAAATAATGTGGGTCATCCGAGGAGTGGGACAAATGTGGGTCAGCAGAGTGGAACAAATGTGGGTCATCTGAGGAGTGGGACAAATGTGGGTCAGCAGAGTGGAACAAATGTGGGTCATTCTGATGAGTGGAACAAATGTGGGTCAGTTGAGTGGAACAAATGTGGGTCATGTGATGAGTGGGACAAAATTTGGGTCAACTGATGAGTGGAACAAATGTGGGTCATCTGATGAGTGGAACAAATGTGGGTCATTCTGATGAGTGGAACAAATGGGGGTTATCGGAGGAGTGGAACAAATGTGGGTCATCTGATGAGTGTGACAAATGTGGGTCATCTGATGAGTGGAAAAAATGGGGGTTATCGGATGAGTGGAACAAATGTGGGTCATCTGATGAGTGGAAAAAATGGGGGTTATCGGATGAGTGGAACAAAAATGTGGGTCAACTGATGAGTGGAACAAATGTAGGTCAACCGATGAGTGGAACAAATGTGGGTCATTCTGATGAGAGGGAAAAAACTGGACGTTCAAAGTGGTCACAAAAAGCCTGGGCCGATCTACCGTAACCACAGAGGACAAAGGAAAATACCTTCATTTGTTGGAGAATAACAAAATGTTTTCCATCTGATGGCATCACAAAACAAAAACAAAACGTGTGCTACAATGTTCGAACGTTAAGGCATTAAGGTAAACAGCGTTGACACATAACGGAAACACAAAATATTCAAAATACTCACATCTCTAACTTCTTCCTGTTCTTTTGTTCTGTGTTTTTTGTTAAGAACTCATGCCCCGTGTGCTTTTTTCCCCCTCTTATTATGTGATTTATACTGTAAACTGCATTCACGAGGTAAGCACATTCATCTTTTTTTCCAATGATTTGCGTTTATAACGGTATTTGCCGAAACGTATACACGTGTAAATGTCTATTAATAACATAGCTTTACATTTATTGTTTTTATCATATAAATTGTTTGTGTATCTTGAATTTCATAGAGGATGAAAGCAGGTAAATCTTTCTAAAAGGTTATGTCAAGCTATTGTTGCTTCCCTCCTCCCCCGAAGGAAAAATCTATTTAAAATTTAAATGAAGTTGCCGCCCTTTGCCCCCCATTATTCATGACCTCCCCTTGTAAGAGTTAACTTTATGTGTAAGACGATTATGGTGTGAACACGAATTCTTGTTTAACTGAGGGTCACGTGATCCCCCATCTCATTAGCATTTCCGGCATTAAATGGCAGTCCCAGGCCCCGTGTCTGTCGCCATTGTTTGAGTGCCACACCGCCATCATTGTTGTTCAGGCGGTAGACCAATGGTGACATCCCTCGCTTATCCCGTGCCACCAACGATTTGAGGACGAGGCTATGTTCACGTGTCTCTGCCAAGATCAGATAACCTCTAAACAACGTGGACGACAGCTCGCCGCCACAGATACACGTCTTTTCTTGTGCCTTAGAAATCTCATCTTTTCCTGTGCCATTGAATTCTCATCTTTTCCTTTGCCATAGAGACAGGGACGGTAACTCGTGGAGGCAGGTCTTGTATCTTCCTGTTGGGGACGGTAACTCGTGGAGGCAGGTCTTGTATCTTCCTGTTGGGGGCGGTAACTCGTGGAGGCAGGTCTTGTATCTTCCTGTTGGGGGCGGTAACTCGTGGAGGCAGGTCTTGTATCTTCCTGTTGGGGACCGTAACTCGTGGTAATATTTGAAACAAATGACGACAGCCAGCAATCTGTTGTTTAAAGTTGGTCATTATTTGGTTTTGGTGTTTTTACTCGACAGTTTTACTGGACGTGACACACTACTCGAAGATGAGGCATAGTCTGACGTGAACATGCTGCTGTATCCTATAGCGGATTAGGGGGGGGTGTGCTGAACGGGCTATAGCCATGGGCCCCCGACGTTTTGGGGGCCCCCAAACTTTTTATATTTCATAATAAAAGTGTACAAGTATTTGCACAAACCCTTGAAAATATAATAAATTAAATAAATTTATAAATCATAACTATTAAACTGATCGCTATTCAGACCTGATAGTCTAAATAATCGAAAAACCTCATTTGATAGGCTCACTAAGAGAACATATTATAAAATATGGTTCATATTTTTAAAAGTTCTCAATATAGATAAGCTCCGCTGGTCTTGTGAAAGAGTATAGGCTCGTGATGCAAGCGGTGTCGGGATCGATTCCCAGTGGTGGAATATATTTTTAAAAAATTTCTTTTCACACTAAACTGTGATATACCGGCGAACACTTCAAACAGTTATTTCTTCGTGTTCGGTTTTTTTTTCAGTCTTATATTAGCTGTTAGCAATAATTTTATTTTAAGGGACGCTTGCTGGATAGGGCCCCCGTTTGATTGCAGCCCGGGGTCCGTACAGTCTTAATCCGCCCCTGGTTGTATCCTTCCAATATCCAACAATCATTTAACAATCAAGTGGGCATTTGTGTATTTCTTTATTTTTAAATACTAAAGCCTCGTGTGTATGCCACTAACATAATACCATCTTATTACTAGGGCTGTGGAAATTAACGATATTTTCTCGATTAATCGTTAAAAATTATTAACAATTTAATTTTTAAACGATTAATCGACCCACCAACTATAAATGTACTGGAAGTCAAAAAATAAATATTTCGGCCGATAAATATAAACTAATTTCCGGACGATTACACAAACATTTTGGTTTTAAACCATTGATTAACGTGACTGTTCAATTTTTTTAAAATAAAAGTTAAGCTACTATTGAGAGAAATCGTTTGCCTGTCGTGCAATGCTCCCTCTAATTCTAAGCTTCGTTGGTCCGTGTGCAAAGTAATTTTTAAAAAGTTGCACAACGTCCATTTTGTGTGAAATATTTTACAAAATTTGCTGCGTGGTGATTCTAAACTTCTGCATGGCGTCGGTCAAATATCTACGGAGCCGCGCTGCTAAAAGAGAACGTTGCTACCATGGTTCTAACAATTCTTACATATCACCTGCAAACCAAATGTCCACTACAGTATCAGAAACTTCAGCTGAGGCAATGAAAAGCTATGTGAACGATTGTTCAGCTCGGCTGGTTATTGTCAAAATTGTCAGTGAGACATTTCAGTGTTATTTCGATTTCTGACAAGTACGTTTAATGAATGCTATTTATACTTATGACATCATAAATTTCTGGCTTTAATGGAAGTTAACTATTAATTACGATTAATTAACCGTTAATTTATCAAAAGTTAAAGATTACATTTTAATCAATCGTTTACCTTAATAAACTTAAGATCAAGTCAAGCCAATACCTTAAAACCACTACCACTACCTTAATACAACTATCGAATTGCCAATACTTTAATTTAAATACATCTACCTAAATGCACTACCTTAATGTCACTACCATAATGTCACTATCTAATTGCCACTTCTTTAATGAGACTATCTAAATGTCACTAAATAAATTCAACTATCTAAATGCCACTACCTAAATGGCATTAACTAAATGACACTATCTAAATGCCACTATCAAAATGCTGCTAACTTAATTCTACCTAAATGCCTCTATCTAAATGCCTCTAACTAAATTCTACCTAAATGCAACTATCTAAATGCCCCTAACTAAATTCTACCTAAATGCCATTATCTAAATGCCCCTAACTAAATTCTACCTAAATGCCACTATCTAAATGCCCCTAACTAAATTCTACCTAAATGCCACTTTTTAAATGCCCCTAACTAAATTCTACCTAAATGCCACTATATAAATGCCCCTAACTAAATTCTACCTAATTGCCACTATCTAAATGCCACTATCTAAATGCCCCTATCTAAATTCTACCTAAATGCCACTTTTTAAATTCCTCTAACTAAATTCTACCTAAATGTCACTTTTTAAATTCCTCTCACTAAATTCTACCTTAATGCCACTATCTAAATGCCCCTAACTAAATTCTACCTAAATGCCACTATCTAAATGCCCCTAACTAAATTCTACCTAAATGCCACTTTTTAAATTCCTCTAACTAAATTCTACCTAAATGCCACTTTTTAAATTCCTCTAACTAAATTCTACCTTAATGCCACTAACTAAATGCCGCTAACTCAATTCTACCTTAATGCCACTATCTAAATGCCACTATCTAAAAGCCAGTACCTTAATTGACCTCCAGCCAGTGCTGTACCCCCACCCTCTTCTCCCCCTCGGCTGACGATGAAAAGAACAAACATTTGCTCGTGTTCTCGAATGAAGACGCGTTTCTTCACACCTACCCGCCTTTAAGCCAAGGGGTTTGTCCGAGGTAGCAGTTGTTACACCTGTCCACATCATGGCTTCAGGTAGTCACCAGGTGTTCAAGTGTTGGTCTAGGCACAGCTGCGCTGGATGGCATATTACATGCCTGCACGTTTTCATCCATCACTCAAACCATCCATCCATCCATCCATCACTCAAACCATCCATAAATCCATCACTCAAACCATCCACCCATCAATCACTCAAACCATCCATCCATCCATTACTCAAACTATCCATCCATCCATCACTCAAACCATCCATCCATCACTCAACCATCCATCCATCCATCACTCAAACCATCCATCCATCACTCAAACCATCCATCCACCATGTAACCGCCTATACCTCAACTACCTAACCATGCAACCACCTAGCCCCCAACTACATAACCACGTAACCACCTATCTCCCTAACTACCTAACCACCCAACCAACTATTCCCCTAACTACCTAACCACCCAACCAACTATTCCCCTAAATACCTAACCACCCAACCAACTATTCCCCTAACTACCTAACCATCCAACCATCTAGCAACCCAACCACCTAACCACCCATCTCATGTTTTAAAAGTCACCTAACAGGTCAGCGAATCTGTCACCTGTCTGTCACTCTCGACGTGTTCTCTAATAGTTAGTGCAGCTGGCCCGCCTGTCTGTCTGTCTTCCTGTTCCTTGCTGCAGTGTCGTGCTCAAATGTTTCAATAACTAGATGTCATAACACAACGAGTCTCTGGCTGTGGCGTCCTGGGATCTGAAAGTGTTGGGAAACCCTTTAAAATACAACAATCAACATCATTGTGTGCCCTGTGGCTGTGTGTGGGTGTGTGACTGTGTGTGGGTGTGTGACTGTGTGTGGGTGTGTGACTGTGTGTGGGTGTGAATGTGTGTGGGAGTGACTGTGTGTGCGTGTGTGACCGTGTGTGGGTGTGTGACTGTGTGTGGGTGTGTGACTGTGTGTGGGTGTGTGACTGTGTGTTGGTGTGTGGCTGTGTGTGGGTGTGTAACTGTGTGTGTGGCTGAGAATGGATGCTTGTGTGTGTATTAGTATTGATGTGTGTGTGGGGAGAGAGGAGGGGGGTCGTTTGATTTATTTGTTAAAATGTCGAGTATAAGCTGTCTCTACACATACCCTAAAACCGGGTTTTAAAGTTACATATAACATATTGTTACAGATAGTGAACATGTTCACTTTGTTTATTACAGGTGTGAAGTGACGGGGTCAGGGGTCATTTGAATAATTTCCAGTAATAAATCTGGCAGCTGTTTTTTTTAAATTTGTTCTAACTTATCAATATTTTCTTTGGTGGATGGGTCCAGTTCGCATATTTCAGTACAGGCCTCACCAAAGTGAGGTAGCATTTTTATTTTAAATTTTGGTTAAATCTGTAAAAGTTTATCTTTATAAAGCTTAAGTTTTGGTTTGATTTTTTAACAACATCACTGACATGGGGATTCCATGATAGTTTCTCGTCTGTTATTACTCCTAAGTATTTGGCATCTTGAAGGTGCAAGCGGCAATCAGCTTTACACAAGCGGCAATCAGCTTTACTCAAGCGGCAATCAGCTTTACACAAGCGGCAATCAGCTTTACACAAGCGGCAATCAGCTTTACACAAGCGGCAATCAGCTTTACACAAGTAAAAATGTAAATATTTCCCAAGTCATTCTATTTCTTAGACTGACTTCCTCGACTCGAGTGTAATCAAATTCTCAATTTTAAAAAACCACACACTCACATAGCAAACCATCATAAATGAAACTTTAAACGAGTTTAAATTGGTTTTACCTCGCCGACAGAAACGTCCAGAAAACGTGCAAAGGCAAGCGATTCTTCAACTTTCATTTTTATACCGCCATCCGTTAGCCAGACCACACAGCCTGCCTCATACTTAAAGCCTCTTGCAGACATAAGCGACCCAAACAACAACAATCTCCATGGTAACGTTCCTAATACCTTACGTGCACTTGGGATAGAAGCGCTTGCACCGAAAGTTAATGTTAATTGCTGTACCCCCCCCCTATCCTGTTCCACCTTGAAAGCACGACTAATTGGTCGCCCCGGAGAATGGTCGAAAAAAATCTGCATCAGGAATAAAATAATAAATGTGTTTTCTGACAGGCACGTTTGGTCGAACTCTCTTGTATGTCATGTTTTTGAGAGATTTCGACCAAATAACACGTGACTTTAGTCTACTACATTATCTCTTTACTTGAATATCTCAGAATCTCTTTGTACCAACAAAAGTCCCAACTCTCATGTACCAACAAAAGTCCCAACTCTCATGTACCAACAAAAGTCCCAACTCTCATGTACCAACAAAAGTCCCAACTCTCATGTACAAACAAAAGTCCCAACTCTCATGTACCAACAAAAGTCCCAACTCTCATGTACCAACAAAAGTCCCAACTCTCATGTATACATTCATGTACCAACTAAAGTCCCAACTCTCATGTACACACATTCATGTACCAACAAAAGTCCCAACTCTCATGTACCAACAAAAGTCCCAACTCTCATGTACCAGAAAAAAGTCCCAACTCTCATGTACCAACAAAAGTGCCAACTCTCATGTACCAACAAAAGTCCCAACTCTCATGTAACAACAAAAGTCCCAACTCTCATGTATATATTCATGTACCAACTAAAGTCCCAACTCTCATGTACACACATTCATGTACCAACAAAAGTCCCAACTCTGATGTACACACATTCATGTACCAACAAAAGTCCCAACTCTCATGTACCAACAAAAGTCTCAACTCTCATGTACACATTCATGTACCAACTAAAGTCCCAACTCTCATGTACACACATTCATGTACCAACTAAAGTCCCAACTCTCATGTACCAACAAAAGTCCCAACTCTCGTGTACTATCAAAAGTTCCAACTCTCATGTACCAACAAAAGTCCCAACTCTCATGTACCAACAAAAGTCCCAACTCTCATGTACCAACAAAAGTCCCAACTCTCATGTACACATTCATGTACCAACTAAAGTCCCAACTCTCATGTACACACATTCATGTACCAACTAAAGTCCCAACTCTCATGTACACACATTCATGTACCAACAAAAGTCCCAAATCTCATGTACCAACAAAAGTCCCAACTCTCATGTACCAACAAAAGTTCCAACTCTCATGTACCAACAAAAGTCCCAACTCTCATGTACCAACAAAAGTCCCAACTCTCACGTACCAACAAAAGTCCCAACTCTCATGTACCAACAAAAGTCCCAACTCTCATGTACCAACAAAAGTCCCAACTCTCATGTACACATTCATGTACCAACAAAAGTCCCAACTCTCATGTACCAACAAAAGTCCCAACTCTCATGTACCAACAAAAGTCCCTACTCTGATGTACACACATTCATGTACCAACAAAGGTCCCAACTCTCATGTACACACATTCATTTACCAACAAAAGTCCCAACTCTCATGTACACACACTCATGTATCAACAAAAGTCCCAACTCTCATGTACACACATTCATGTATCAACAAAAGTCCCAACTCTCATGTACACACATTCATGTATCAACAAAAGTCTCAACTCTCATGTACACACATTCATGTACCAACAAAAGTCCCAACTCTCATGTACATATTCATGTACTAACAAAAGTCCCAACTCTCATGTACATATTCATGTACTAACAAAAGTCCCAACTCTTATGTACATATTCACTTTCATATTTTTTTTGTTTCTTGAAAACGTTTTTCTATCACCGTATATTCTCGTTCAATAGCCCGTACGTACAAATGCCAACCCCCCCCCCCTTTCCACCCCTATTTTGGAAGAGAAAATTACTAAAAGCGTGTACTACCATCTACTCATTTTTTCTAAAACTGCAAGCTAAATCGGCCATTATGATTGTTCACTTTGTACTACCTAAATTTTTCTTTGTGCTCTTTGTTAGGCAAGGGTTACCGATATTTAAAACAAAAATTCTTTGGTAAAAAGTTGCGAAACATAATTGGTAAAATAGTTTATTAAAACATTCACAAAAATAAATAAATTATTAAATAAGGTAAGATGCAGATGTTTAATAATATTTTATAGCTTCTGGTAGAGCAGTCGAATCTTGTAGAACGTAGAAAATGACCTCTAAGATCTACAACAACACCAATATTCAATATACCTGCAGAAATCACTTATGACCCGGTCATAAGTCGACCCCCCAACTTTCCTCCATAGATTTTGTCCAAAGCAGGTTGGTTTTGGAGCGAATATATACGGTACTTCGTGTTTCTTATTTTGTCTTTGGTGACTAAATCGGACTCCCATCACACTAAGAGAAAAATAATAAATTTAAATAACATTGAATTTTTACAAAGAGAACATGCCAATAAAACATATTATGTACACAGAGAACATGCCAATAAAACATATTATTATGTGCAGAGAGAACATGCCAATAAAACATGTTATGTACAGAGAGAACATGCCAATAAAACATATTATGTATACTGAGAACATGCCAATAAAACATATTATTATGTGCAGAGAGAACATGCCAATAAAACATATTATGTACACAGAGAACATGCCAATAAAACATATTATTATGTGCAGAGAGAACATGTCAATAAAACATATTATGTACACAGAGAACATATCAATAAAACATATTATGTACACAGAGAACATGCCAATAAAACATATTATGTGCAGATAGAACATGTCAATAAAACATATTATTATGTGCAGAGAGAACATGTCAATAAAACATATTATTATGTGCAGAGAGAACATGTCAATAAAACATATTATTATGTACACAGAGAACATGTCAATAAAACATATTATGTGCAGAGAGAACATGTCAATAAAACATATTATGTACACAGAGACCATGTCAATAAAACATATTATTATGTACACAGAGAACATGTCAATAAAACATATTATGTACACAGAGACCATGTCAATAAAACATACTATTATGTACACAGAGAACATGTCAATAAAACATATTATTATGTGCAGAGAGAACATGTCAATAAAACATATTATGTTAACAGAGAACATGTCAATAAAACATATTATTATGTACATAGAGAACATGTCAATAAAACATATTATTATGTACACAGAGAACATGTCAATAAAACATGTTATGTGCAGAGAGAACATGCCAATAAAACATATTATGTACACAGAGAACATGTCAATAAAACATATTATGTACACAGAGAACATGTAAATAAAACATATTATGTACACAGAGAACATGTCAATAAAACATATTATGTACACAGAGAACATGTCAATAAAACATATTATGTGCAGAGAGAACATGTCAATAAAACATATTATGTACACAGAGAACATGCCAATAAAACATATTATTATGTACATAGAGAACATGTCAATAAAACATATTATTATGTGCAGAGAACATGTCAATAAAACATATTATGTGCAGAGAGAACATGCCAATAAAACATATTATGTACACAGAGAACATGTCAATAAAACATATTATGTACACCGAGAACATGTCAATAAAACATATTATTATGTACACAGAGAACATGTCAATAAAACATATTATGTGCAGAGAGAACATGCCAATAAAACATATTATGTACACAGAGAACATGTCAATAAAACATATTATGTGCACAGAGAACATGTCAATAAAACAAATTATGTTATGCTTCCATCTCCATTGTTAAAAGCCACACACCACAATAACCAAGCTAATCCCCAGCGTTGTTGACCTCCGTGTATTCGTGGATCAGAGCCCTCGTCTACAACAACCTCAGCGGCCAACACTGTAAACAAGCAGTCAGATGCATTCATATAAAATTCACTTCAGTCAAGGGCCTATATATATATTTATATACCATCTATTTTTATAACCCAGTGTCTTGTTTTCTTATCACTTCTCGTCCGTCAGATTTCTAATTTATTGTCTTTTTTCCTACCTCGAATTCCTTACGCCACAACTTCTGTTATTTGACCATTGATTATTGTCCCCCCTATCTACCCCCCTTCCTCTCTCTCTGGGGGTAATTCCTCTCGGTCTCAGGTGTTCGGATTTAACACCTCTCCAGCCACTAGGAACAGGTGTGTTCGTTCACAACGGTGCCTGCTGAAAGGTATTTCAAGATATTAAACCCAAGTGTCAACGTTTCTAATCTCAAGGCACCCGGCAACCCCCTCCCCACCCCAAATCTTCACAGCCTCGATAGCGCAATAAGTCAATTTTTTGTATGTTACAACTCTCCAAATATGTCAGTAACACCGGCCCTCGGCCCAGCAGGGTCGGACTTTGAGGGCCGGGTTTTCTAGGGGGAGCAACTTTATCTTTAGCAGTCACAAAGAGTTATTGGCTCTTGTAAGGACAACAGCCCGCTGATGCTTATCGTCATAAACATGGAATATAAAATTTGAGCTTTGACTTGACAAGTTGAGTCGATCAACAACTCAAGGGACAAGTCATTCGACTGAAGCGGATGGCGAGGACAACTCGGAGTTTAAAGTGTACGAAAAATGTGTACCAGAAACGGATAAGATATCCAGTTCATATGGATACAGTCCAATTTGAACTTCAGGAAAAACTTCAGATAACAAATGTTATATGAATGTGGACGCCTTAAATTTCGGCGGGAACAAATATTGGAAGGTTCCATTCAGAAAACTGAAAGAACAAAACAAGCACAGGCTTCTACAGACACAGTGGCATCATTGGAAACTTGGATAGTACCTTAATGTGTGCCCTATGATGTCGAGCCATTTGTATGAAGTCACAGCCCGCTCTTATCCCAAAGGGGCTCTTGGATTTAGGCTCGGCATGTCAACACAATCACCTGGGTATGGTCTCATTGTTACCGTCATTGTAGCCCTGGTTTGGTCTCTTTGTTAGCATCATTGTAGCAATGGTATGGTCTCATTGTTACCGTCATTGTAGCCATGGTATGGTCTCATTGTCACTGTCATTGTAGCCATGGTATGGTCTCATTGTCACTGTCATTGTAGCCATGGTATGGTCACGTTGTCACTGTCATTGTAGCCATGATATGGTCACGTTGTCACTGTCATTGTAGCCATGGTATGGTCTCATTGCTGGCGTCATTGTAGCCATGGTATGGTCTCATTATTTGCATCATAGTAATTAGCATTTATACACTCATTAGAACTAGGGATGAGCTTACAACGGTTCTCAAACAAAAAGATCTATTTGAAATTTTGAAAGCCGTATGAGCATGAGCCATACATTCATATACTTTAAGCTCCGTATACCACGTCTGAAAAACTGGGGGGGGGGGGGGGGGG
>MUZC01000532.1:80722-97838 GCA_002072015.1 Radix auricularia | reverse complement strand
ACAGTGAGGCCCTGGCACAGTGAGGCCCTGGCACAGTGAGGCCCTGGAACAGTCCTATGTCAATAATGACAGTGAGGCCCTGGAACAGTGAGGCCCTGGCACAGTGAAGCTCTGGAACAGTACTATGTCAATAATGACAGTGAGGCCCTGGCACAGTGAAGTCCTGGAACAGTACTATGTCAATAATGACAGTGAGGCCCTGGCACAGTGAGGCCCTGGCACAGTGAGGCCCTGGAACAGTACTATGTCAATAATGACAGTGAGGCCCTGGAACAGTCCTATGTCAATAATGACAGTGAGGCCCTGGCACAGTGAGGCCCTGGCACAGTGAAGCCCTGGCACAGTGAAGCCCTGGCACAGTCCTAAGTCAATACGGACAGTCCGTTAAGAGTTGGCCTCTTTATGGGTCTCAACACCTACTGTGTGTGCACCTAATATACAGTAATGGCGGGGCAGTCAGAGGTTCTCAACGGTTGGAATTCGAGGTTCATTAAAATCTTTACTTGAAAACTGTTATAAAATTGTTGAGTCACGAACTCGTGCCAAAGAGTTATCTTATAATTTTAATTTATGTATCAGTAAAATCTTAGCCATAACGTTAACCTATAACATATGTACAAGTATAATCTTGGCCATAGCATTAACCTATAACGCATGTATCAGTAAAGACTTAGCCATAGCATTAACCTATAACACAAATATCAGTAAAGACTTAGCCATAGCATTAACCTATAACACATGTATCAGTAAAGACTTAGCCATAAAGTTAACCAATAACATTTGTCTCAGTAAAACGTAGCCATATTTTAAAGAAAACCAAAGTGCCAATACTGCAACTATTAAAGTCCATTTGTGTTATTCTAATGAAGTCCAGACTCAAAAATTATTTTGCTGTGGTTATAATGGTTACCTGGGTTATAATGGTTACCTGGGTTATAATGGATACCTGGGTTATAATGGATACCTGGGTTATAATGGTTACCTGGGTTATTATGATACCTGGGTTATTTTGGTTACTTGGGTTATTATGCAACAGTTTTTATTGATGATTTTTGGGGCCAAGATTATTCATACATTTATACAACCAAGATTAACTGACACATTTGTACAACCAAGATTAATTGACACATTTGTACAACCAAGATTAACTGACACATTTGTACAACCAAGATTAACTGACACATTTGTACAACCAAGATTAACTGACACATTTGCACAACCAAGATTAACTGACACATTTGTACAACCAAGATTAATTGACACATTTGTACAACCAAGATGAATTGACACATCTGTACAACCAAGATTAATTGACACATTTGCACAACCAAGATTAATTGACACATTTGCACAACCAAGATTAATTGATACATCTGTACAACCAAGATTAACTGACACATCTGTACAACCAAGATTAATTGACACATTTGCACAACCAAGATTAACTGACACATTTGCACAACCAAGATTAATTGACACATCTGTACAACCAAGATTAACTGACACATCTGTACAACCAAGATTAATTGACACATTTGCACAACCAAGATTAATTGATACATCTGTACAACCAAGATTAATTGACACATCTGTACAACCAAGATTAATTGACACATTTGCACAACCAAGATTAATTGACACATCTGCACAACCAAGATTAACTGACACATTTGCACAACCAAGATTAACTGACACATTTGCACAACCAAGATTAACTGACACATCTGTACAACCAAGATTAACTGACACATTTGCACAACCAAGATTAACTGACACATTTGTACAACCAAGATTAATTGACACATTTGCACAACCAACTTTATTTGCTCGTCAGTCGCCCTTTGGGAAATGTGTCTGCTGTCGTTTTATGAACTGACGTGGTGTTCATTTTTTAAATTTGAGAACCCATGCTAAAGTCTGCGACACTTGAAGCCCGCTAGCACCTTGCCCTCAAAGTTATCTCCCATAAATCTGCCATAAAACATATTGTCCTAACACCTGCAGTTGCCACGCCTGATCTTGAGCAGGGCCGTAGCTCTCCACCCTAGAGGGTCCCCCACCCCGGCGATTACTTATATAACAGTGAAAACTTCTGATATTGTGTTAATGCACACCACGACACGTCATGATGTTGTGTTAATGCACACCACGACACCTCATGATGTTGTGTTAATGCACACCGCGGCACGTCATGATACTTGTTAATGCACACCACGACACGTCATGATAATGTGTTAATGCACACCACGACACCTCATGATGTTGTGTTAATGCACACCACGACACGTCATGATACTGTGTTAATGCACACCACGACACGTAATGATACTGTGTTAATGCACACCACGACACCTCATGATACTGTGTTAATGCACACCACGACACGTCATGATACTGTGTTAATGCACACCACGACACCTCATGATGTTGTGTTAATGCACACCACGACACCTCATGATGTTGTGTTAATGCACACCACGACACCTCATGATATTGTGTTAATGCACACCACGACACTTCATGATACTGTGTTAATGCACACCACGACACGACATGATACTATGTTAATGCACACCATGACACCTCATAATACTGTGTTAATGCACACCACGACACCTCACGATGTTGTGTTAATGCACACCACAACACGTCACGATACTGTGTTAATGCACACCACGACACGTCATGATACTGTGTTAATGCACACCACGACACGTCATGATGTTGTGTTAATGCACACCACGACACCTCATAATACTGTGTTAATGCACACCACGACACCTCACGATGTTGTGTTAATGCACACCACGACACCTCATAATACTATGTTAATGCACACCACGACACCTCACGATGTTGTGTTAATGCACACCACGGCGCCTCATGATAGAATCTTAATATACAGTAAGCAAATTGAGTTTGCGATTAATCGCAGCTGTTCTCAAGCTATGTCTGGACCACCCTCCTGGCAGATGCTGTAAATACAACTTTGGTTATTGACTTCACTCACGGTTGTTGTTTTTTTTTTAAATTTATTATTTATTTCGTTATCTTAATTTAATAATTACGGTCTATTTAGATGTTTATTTCTAGGCATTCCAGATTTTTTTCTTCCCTAAAATGTGTTATAAAATATATGCGGTCAGCTGATGCTGGCTATGTAAGTTTAGCTTTTTTCTCCTTCTTCTTTTAAACAATGTTCACCAGAACGAAGCTTAGAATTCACTGAGTTAAAGAAACACGCCAGATCTGTGGATTTCATTATTTTAAAAATGGTCAAATTGAAATTTTCGAACTTAAATGTTCTGGAGAATATGGCCACAGTTTGAATGTGTCATGGGTTAACAGGGACTGGGGCGTGAAATGGACGGACAGACACAGGGGCTGTGACGTGAAATGGACGGACAGACACAGGGGCTGTGACGTGAAATGGACGGACAGACACAGGGGCTGTGACGTGAAATGGGCAGACACAGTGACTGTGAAGTAGAATGGACAGACAGACACAGGGACTGGGGCGTGAAATGGACAGACAGACACAGGGGCTGTGACGTGAAATGGGCAGACACAGTGACTGTGAAGTAGAATGGACAGACAGACACAGGGACTGGGGCGTGCTGTGACGTGAAATGGGCAGACACAGTGACTGTGAAGTAGAATGGACAGACAGACACAGGGGACTGTGAAGTGGAATGGACAGACAGACACAGGGGCTGTGACGTGAAATGGGCAGACAGACACAGGGGCTGTTACGTGAAACGGGCAGACAGACACAGGGACTCTGGCGTGAAACGGGCAGACAGACACAGAACTGTGACGTGAAATGGGCAGACAGACACAGGGGCTGTGAAGTGGGAGGGACAGACAGACACATAGAAACACATTCCTGAGTATCCACTACTTTCTAGTCAGTTGCCAGTTGTTAGGGTCGTTAACGGGAATCAGCCTGTTTCAAAGAGTTTGGCGTCAAGCGTCACCATAGCAACAAGTCTAAGTATGTTGAACTCATTAGAATTGGGTTTTCCTGCGGTAAATATATTGAGGTGTGAACTGTGTCTGCCAATATTTCAAAGTTGCGTAAATCATAGGCGGCGGTCTAAGGCCAGTGTAAGGGGGGATACAGTTAAACAAAAATATTTCTAATTCAGCTTTGGCTACACATTTGAACTTTTCTAGCAAATTAAATTCTAACAAAGTTTACATCTTTTTGTAAAGGACTTTTTTCAGAGACTATTTAAAATATTCATTTTTTAAAAATTCCTACTTTCGTGACATGAATCATGCGGGTTAAAGTTTTATTAAGATACCTTAACATCAAATGTTTCAGTGTGTCCTATATTCCAAACATTAAAAAAAGTTTTAAGAATTAGAACTCTAGTTTTTTTAATGTTTACTAAATGTGGTGACTTTAGTATTTTATTCTTATAAAAGAGGGTAATATGGGGTTTTAATTATCGTGCTACGATTTATATATATTAATTCCTTCTAATCTAATAACACCTGGGTAAAACTAAACTTGAAATGAAAGAATTTTTTGAGCAATTAAAATCAAGGATGGGCCGACAAACACACGGAACAATTATTGTGTACAGGGGTCACGTGATGGGAACTCTTTTGAAACATGAATCCCCGTGCACGGAGTTGAATTTACGACTCGTGGACCACGAGTGACCCGTGTCCATCGTACCGCTCTCTCCCCAACCACCTCATTTATTTGACGCCCGGGCGAGGGTTCCTTTGATTCAATTGATATTTGAGGACCAGGCGCTTCGTTAAACCATTCTAGAAGGAGGATGAGGGGGACTGACCATTGAACTATACGGTGACCAGCTGAGGGGAGACGGACTGACCATTGAACTATAAGTTGACCAGTGGAGGAGAAAAGGACTGAACATTCAACTATAAGTTGACCAGCTGAGGGGAGAAGGACTGACCATTGAACTATAAGTTGACCAGTGGAGGGGAGAGGGACTGATCATTGAACTATAAGTTGTACAATCCAAAGCCAAAAAGAACAGGAGGGTGGGGGAGAGAAAGCAGTAGAGAGGTAGTGAAGGCAAGGAGAGAGTCTTGTGACGTCTTATGAGACCCATACATACCCTGATTTAATGACATATCTAGGTATATCTAAAGCCTGATTCCAGTCTCAAGGGGATCTCTTATCTCGTCTTATCTTATCCATTAACCAAACATCTCCTGTACCATCTGCTGTACCATCAACCATCTCCTGTACCATCTGCTGTACCATCAACCATCTCCTGTACCATCTGCTGTACCATCAACCATCTGCTGTACCACCAACCATCTCCTGTACCATCAACCATCTGCTGTACCATCAACCATCTGCTGTACCACCAACTATCTACTGTACCATCAACCATCTACTGTAACACCAACTATCTACTGTACCATCAACCATATACTGTACCATCAACCATCTACTGTACCACCAACCATCTACTGTACCACCAACCATCTACTGTACCACCAACCATCTACTGTACCACCAACCATCTACTGTACCATCAACCATCTACTGTACCACCAACCATCTACTGTACCACCAACCATCATGTGCCAGGAACCATTAGTCCACATCAGTCCTGGCCAAGAGGAGGTGAAGAAGCAAACATAACGTGGAGACCCGAAGCATAGAAGGAAGGAACGAGCGGCTTCGAATCTGGAAACCTCCATTGAAATACATGATCGATTTGCCTTCAGGAGGCAGAGAATTCGCCCCCCTCCCCCTTTACCCAGAGGGGTGATATCCCACCCCTACACCTCCCCACCCCCTCCCCCTACCGGCAGCAGATTTGTTACCACCTCTTGTTCAAGTGCCGCTTTCTCCCGCGTTTCTCGTCCCTGTGAACCAATCGTTTCCCCGGTTACTTCCCTTGGTACCCTCGTACNCGAGCCTCGGCCAGCGTTCGGGGAACCGCCCGGTTTGTTTACAATGCTGAAAGCCACCCGAATGTGACAAATCCACGTTGTATCCACTTGTGCCATCGGGAACGTTGGGGCCACGGTGGGTGGACTTCTAACACGGAGATTAATAACACGGGGAAGGTTAGAGTGCGAACACACTTGGACAGTCCAGGGGCTTGCACTTGCACGCAGCGGATTATCGTGTTCTTATTGGCAGACGACCTATGGACAAGTGGGGCACGAGCACATGACAGTAGGGCGGTAAGTGTTGAGATCTTAGGTCATTGCGATTGGTCCTAGGTGACCTTCTTACTTACATCACTGTGATAGGTCTTAAACTTAAGCCTTAGGTTCTTTTGCTGCATCACTTTGGTAGGTCCTAGATGACGTTATTACATCACGGTGATACGTCATAGATGACGTTATTACATCATGGTGATACGTCATAGATGACGTTATTACATCATGGTGATACGTCATAGATGACGTTATTACATCATGGTGATAAGTCATAGATGACGTTATTACATCATGGTGATAAGTCCTAGATGACGTTATTACATCACGGTGATACGTCATAGATGACGTTATTACATCAGTATGACGGGTCCTTGATGTTTTCTTATATATCATAGTTCCTACCAGGTTCCAGCTTTTAAGGACACTGCAGTGGGCCAAGCACTTTCATAGGCCCCAACTATCTAAATTTTCAATTATTACCCTTTTCCCTACACAGACTGGGCCTCACGCGTTTCGCATACTAAGCCGCATAGGACCCCACAATTGTTAATGCCGGCCCTGGTTCCAACATGACTTTCTTCCATCATTGTGATGGGTCCCAAATGACGTTCTTACATCAATGTGATGGGTCCCAGGTGACATTCTTACATCACTGTGATGGGTCCCAAGTGACATTCTTACATCACTGTGATGGGTCCCAAGTGACATTCTTACATCACTGTGATGGGTCCCAAGTGACATTCTTACATCAGAGTGATGGGTCCCATGTGACATTCTTACATCACTGTGATGGGTCCCAGGTGACATTCTTACATCACTATGATGGGTCCCAGGTGACATTCTTACATCACTGTGATGGGTCCCAAGTGACATTCGTACATCACTGTGATGGGTCCCAGGTGACATTCTTACATCACTGTGAGACGCTCTTACATGACTGTCTAACAACAAATCACCAAACACCTCAAACAACAAATCACCAAACACATCTAACAACAAATCACCAAACACCTCAAACAACAAATCACCAAACACCTCAAACAACAAATCACCAAAAACATCTAACAACAAATCACCAAACACCTCTAACAACAAATCACCAAACACGTCTAACAACAAATCACCAAACACCCCTTACAACAAATCACCAAACACCTCTAACAACAAATCACCAAACACGTCTAACAACAAAACACCAAACACCTCTAACAACAAATCACCAAACACCTCTAACAACAAATCACCAAACACATCTAACAACAAATCACCAAACACGTCTAACAACAAATCACCAAACACATCTAACAACAAATCACCAAACAACTCTAACAACAAATCACCAAACACATCTAACAACAAATCACCAAACACATCTAACAACAAATCACCAACACATCTAACAACAAATCACCAAACACGTCTAACAACAAATCACCAAACACCTCTAACAACAAATCACCAAACACATCTAACAACAAATCACCAAACACATCTAACAACAAATTACTAAACATGTCTAACAACAAATCACCAAACACCTCTAACAACAAATCACCAAACACATCTAACAACACATCACCAAACACATCTAACAACAAATCACCAAACACGTCTAACAACAAATCACCAAACACCTCTAACAACAAATCACCAAACACGTATCACAACAAATCAGCAAACACCTCTAACAACAAATCCCCAAACACCTCTAACAACAAATCCCCAAACACCTAAAACAACAAATCACCAACACCTCTAACAACAAATCACCAACACGTCTAACATCAAATCACCAAACATGTCTAACAACAAATTACCAAACACGCCTCACAACAAATCACCAAACACCTCAATCAACAAATCACCAAACACGCCTAACAACAAATCACCAAACACATCTAACAACAAATCACCAAACACATCTAACAACAAATCACCAAACACATCTAACAACAAATCACCAAACACGTCTAACAACAGATCACCAAACATGTCTAACAACAAATCACCAAACACCTAAAACAACAAATCACCAACACCTCTATTAACAAATCACCAAACACCTCAAACAACAAATCACCAACACGTATAACAACAAATCACCCAACACATCTAACAACAAATCACCAACACGTCTAACAACAAATCACCAAACACCTCTAACAACAAATCACCAAACACCTCTAACAACAGATCACCAAACACCTCTAACAACAAATCACCAACACGTCTAACAACAAATCACCAAACACCTCTAACAACAAATCACCAAACATGTCTAACAACAAATCACCAAACATGTCTAACAAAAAATCACCAAACACGTCTAATTAACAACAAATCACCAAACACATCTAACATCAAATCACCAAACACGTCTAACAACAAATCACCAAACACATCTAACAACAAATCACCAAACACATCTAACAACAAATCACCAAACACATGTAACAACAAATCACCAAACACATCTAACAACAAATCACCAAACACATCTAACAACAAATCACCAAACACATCTATCAACAAATCACCAAACACCTCAAACAACAAATCACCAAACACGTCTAACAACAAATCACCAAACACGTCTAACAACAAATCACCAAAAACGTCTTCCTGTATGGGGGAATCTAACAAATCCTCTTTTCTGAAAAGTTTTGCTACCAGCCATACAAACAAACGTATCCAGTGAAAGGATTTTTATTGGCGCGTGGGAAGAGAAATTTATTTCTAAGCTTCGACTGCAGGTTCAAATGATCTGCTGATCGATACTGCGGGTAATTGACCAAATTATTGTAAGGATTAGAAATTTGTGTGGGTTACAACGAAGGGGCCTGATAATAATATAATATACTATAATATAATATAATATAATATAATATTATATAATATAATATAATATAATTTAATATAATATTATATCATACAATACAATATAATATAATATCATATCATATAATATAATATACTAGTGTTTTACCCGTCAAAATGACTGAAATTTTAAAAGTAAATTTATGTAAGTTATTTATTACTGTCCCTTTTGCCTGAAAAGATATAATAGTAAATAATCGGAAAATGTGGAGACATAGAGAGACAAATTCAATCTCATTTCCATATTGGACAATTGTATGCCGACGTTCAAAAAGAGTTATTTTTAGTGCAGTATTTATTTTTTTTCAAAGCTTTTAAGAGGTGGTCTCTCTAAAAATCTACCGTTGCGAACGGACATACATAGTAATTTTTTTAAAATTATTATATAGACGAATATATGTTATGAGAAAACGTCTGGGCTCACGGCGCTATATATGTTTGCATGAATAATAATGACATAATCATGATAATTGTAAATTTATAGTGAATTACACACAGCATAAAGTGATATTACATCAAAACAGTTTGATGTTAGAAGTATTCACAAATATTGTTAACTTGCGGCATTGAATAGTGCGCACTAATTATGACTGCACCAATAATACAGTACAGTGCGTTAAACAAAATGTGTGACTGTAATGTGATCCATATCAAGTACATCTGTGATTTGAAGCCGTTTGAGCTTCATTTAAGATTATCAGTTCATTTGTCCATACATTATTACTACATTATCAAAAATTAATAGATTTATTATTGTAGAGCTCAAGGGAAGAAACGGCTATGTCTCATCCGTCTATCCCGTCCGTGACGCTTGCAATTCTAGAAAGCATTATATATATTAATAAATTAGGGGGGGAGGAGAGAAATATTTTCTAATACTTTTTAGCTTTAATCGATCAAATTATTTAAATGGAATAATTTTTAACGATTAATCGATTAATTAATCGTTAATTTCAGCAGCTCTAACATATATATGAACGTTTTTGCTGTTAATTTTCCTATAAAATGAAATTAGTTCACAATGGTCTGTAGTGTGTCGTTGTTCGCAATGCTCTGTGGTGGGTCGTTGTTCACAATGCTCTGTGGTGGGTCGTTGTTCGCAATGCTCTGTAGTGGGTCGTTGTTCACAATGCTCTGTGGTGGGTCGTTGTTCACAATGCTCTGTGGTGGGTCGTTGTTCACAATGCTCTGTGGTGGGTCGTTGTTCGCAATGCTCTGTAGTGGGTCGTTGTTCACAATGGTCTGTAGTGTGTCGTTGTTCACAATGCTCTGTGGTGGGTCGTTGTTCACAATGCTCTGTGGTGGGTCGTTGTTCACAATGCTCTGTGGTGGGTCGTTGTTTATAAGCTAAGTAATCCACTCATGTGTTTGTTTATTCGGAGAAATTGTTCAACGCTGTTTGTTTTGTTTTTTTCAATTGATCGGGAATAATTTGAATATAATTATTTTATTTATAAAATCACATTACATATCTTCTCTACTGGTAATGAATAGATCTACTATATAATGTGTACGTCAAACACTGATGCACACTTGAGAAACGCTATATTTTGAAAACAAATGTTATGTTGTAATTGTGTAAATAACCGTAACTAAAAGAAAGTGTGTGAATAGTGTGCATTTCGTAGTCGATAATAAAACCTAAACATGTCGTAGATCTATCTAGTAGTAAACGTTTAAACTTCATTCATGCGATTAGTGGTGAAGATTTGTGTGGATTGTGCGATTGGATTGCTACAAAGCTATAACTGACGTCATGCTATTAAAGATTTGTGTGGATTGTGTGATTGGATTGCTACAAAGCTATAACTACTGACATGATGCTATTAGTGGTGAAGATTTGTGTGGATTGTGTGATTGGATTGCTACAAAGCTATAACTGACGTCATGCTATTAAAGATTTGTGTGGATTGTGTGATTGGATTGCTACAAAGCTATAACTGACGTCATGCTATTAGTGGTGAAGAGTTGTGTGGATTGTGCGATTGGATTGCTACAAAGCTATAACTAACGTCATGCTATTAGTGGTGAAGAGTTGTGTGGATTGTGCGTTTGGATTGTTACAAAGCTATAACTGAGCCGATTTATGTGATCAATACCTATCGCCTTGTGATGTTACAGAAAGTTCTAAACTGAACCTATTCATTGACCAATATCAAAGGGTTTAAGAGATTGGTAAACATATGGCGTGATCGATTGTTCGCTATAATGTGGACCCAACGCAGTACACACATTCCTCAACAAATAGTTCAGCATCCCTTGAAAAATACAAACATTATTGAGTGGAATGGAATTATACGGCTTTGTTTTTTCTCTTTGTCTCTCATTGGGGGGGGGGAGGTGGCTGGTTCTCTGTTGTCGTTGTTTTTTTGTTTTTTGTTGTTTTTTTTAAATTCTGAGTATTTACGATAAAATGAGGGTTAACATATTTTGGTTAAAAAATACTTGGCGTAATTTAGTTAACATGCCCTGACATACTTGAGTTAACTGAGTTAACATACCCTGACATACTTGAGTTAACATACCCTGACATACTTGAGTTAACATACTTTTATACACTTGTGGGCAGTGCTTTTTTTCAGTGGGAACTCATGGGAACTCAACCTTTTTTGGCCAGTTTCGAGGTTATTTATATTATAGACTTAGATATAGTATTTTCTGACATAAGTTAAAAAACAGATGTGAAATGAGTTCCCAAACATTTTTCGCTAGAAAAAAAAGCACTGCCGTGGGTAACACACTAAAACCTGATAGCTAGTTGTATCAATCTCTACAACTTTGTGTGACGCCCCTGTATTTGGTGATTGGGTGACGCCCCTGTATTGGTCATTTGCTGACCTGGTCTACAAAAGGTGTTTGAAAACCACGCGAAATTGAATAAAACAGCAAATCTTTTCCAGTAACCATTTACTATTAATACATTTTGTGTTTTTTCATTTTTACAACTCTTTATTTTTTTAATAATTTTTTTAAACCCCATTTGACAGTTTTGGTGTTTTATTTTTTAATTCATTTTCCAGTGCCAGGTGAACTTTAATAATTATTTTCTAGCAGCTCACCGTATCACCATTTTCCCCTAATAAATGCATTTTTGTGTTAAAATATCAACAATCCATATATACCGTATTTCCCCCAAAAATGCACTACGATGTTAATTATCTAACAACTTACGTCACCTAAATTACCCCCCACCCCGCCCCCAATAAATGCACATCAATAGTTATTATCTAACAACTCACATATTCCGTATTTCCCCAGATAAATGCACTTAAATTGCTTGTAAATAAAAATTCATGTCCCCTGAATTTTCCCCAATAAATGCACGATGAAGTCCCTCTGTATTGATTGGTCATTTCGTATCGCCTCATCCATTTTTGACCACTCACGACGGGGGTCACCTAGTTTTCCTGAGCTAAAATAATCTCTAAACGCCCGTCGATGTATTTTTCAACCCGTGTAAACATGCATGATGAGCAAATAGAAAAGCAATACGAGTATGAGAGTATGGATTTCACCAGCTCTAGTGAGCGGCTCGACGTGCCTAGGGGAAGGTCTTCTACGACCTACGTCACTCATATAATTACATCAAGTCTTTCGGCTGATTGCTCAGTCGCTTCAGGGGGGAGAGCAAATTCAGCCACAAGAAACAGGAAGCAATTGTTGTTATGGACAAAATCATACACAAGAAACAGGAAGCAATTGTTGTTATGGACAAATTCAGCCACAAGAAACAGGAAGCAATTGTTATGGACAAAATCATACACAAGAAACAGGAAGCAATTGTTGTTATGGACAAATTCAGCCACAAGAAACAGGAAGCAATTGTTGTTATGGACAAATTCAGCCACAAGAAACAGGAAGCAATTGTTATTGACAAATTCAGCCACAAGAAACAGGAAGCAATTGTTGTTATGGACAAAATCATACACAAGAAACAGGAAGCAATTGTTGTTATGGACAAATTCAGCCACAAGAATCAGGAAGCAATTGTTGTTATGGACACAAATCATACACAAGAAACAGGAAGTAATTGTTGTTATGGGTAAAATCATACAAAAGAAACAGGAAGCAATTGTTGTTATGGACAAAATCATACACAAGAAACAGGAAGCAATTGTTGTTATGGACAAAATCATACACAAGATAATTGGTAGTACAGGTGTAATGAGAGGGTATGTTTGGTAGTACAGGTGTAATGAGAGCGTATGTTTGGTAGTACATGTGTAATGAGAGGGTATGTTTGTTAATGCAGGTGTAATGAGAGGGATGTTTGTTAATGCAGGCGTAATGAGAGGGTATGATTGGTTATACAGTTGTAAGTTGTAATGAGAGGGTATGATTGGTAGTACAGGTGTAATGAGAGGGTATGATTGATATTACAGGTTTAATGAGAGGTTATGTTTGGTTGTACAGGTGTAATGAGAGGGTATGTTTAATATTACAGGTTTAATGAGAAGGTGTGTTTGGTAGTAACGGTGTAATGAGAGGGTATGTTTGGTAGTACAGGTGTAATGAGAGGGTATGTTTGGTAACACAGGTGTAATGAGAGGGTATGTTTGTTAATGCAGGTGTAATGAGAGGGTATGTTTGTTAATGCAGGTGTAATGAGAGGGTATGATTGGTAATACAGTTGTAATGAGGGGGTATGATTGGTAGTACAGGTGTAATGAGAGGGTATATTTGTAGTGCCGTTTATTTTAAGCTCTAATTAATCTTTCTTATAAAAAAAATCGATCTAAATTCAATTCATGAAAAAATGAAATTCTTCAGCCATTTTCTGTTAGTCCATCTTTAGAGGAAAAAAAAACGTTAATATCATCGAAGTTCATTTATTATCAATAAGAGAATGCGTGGTTGATGGATGTTGCCTGCCAGCATTATTCTCTGCATACTTCTTTTAGCTGCTTGAAAGCTTTTGGGAAATGTATTTGAAATTATTTACTTCGAGTCTAACGTTAAGGAGTAAAAGGAAGAGATTTGTTCATCAAAAGCTTTCAAAATGTTTTAATGAATACATGGATTACTTTCAATCTCGAATCTTCGGGACAAAATTTTTTTTTAACCCGATGAATTATTTGTGGAAACTTTTAGTTTATAGATGGTAACGTTCTTGTCTCACTTGTTACAGAGGGAAAACTGCATTGGCCTTTCTGTGATCGCAGATTGCGCACCGATGTAGAACGCGATAAGTGTTACACCGAACGAGAAATGCACTGAACGTCACCGGTGTAGACCAAGCGTCCCAGTGATTAAATAGAGTGTGCAGCATACCAGTAGTTCCCCTAATATTACTTTCATGAATGAACCTTGAGTAATAAATGGTCTTTAAGATAATTATCAAAAGGGGTTTAACTTTGAGTTATTTCAAAATCCCCAAAATATCTTGATGCAATTCAAATGTTCAGTAGCTGAATGATTGCTGACTTTAATTTTGTAGGGGAGAAAAGAGATCTCTCCGTGTTTGTAGGGGAGAAAAGAGATATCTCCGTGTTTGTAGGGGAGAAAAGAGATCTCTCCGTGTTTGTGGAGGAGGCAGGATGTAGCGGTGGAAACTTTCCCCTTCAGATGTAAGACAACTTTGGTGACGTTATCAAATTTGTTGTTATTGGGCTGTTGGTTGGGTCCTGAGTGCTATTGTAGTGTAGGATGTAGACAGAGAAGGGGAGAGAACACAATCTTGTCACACTTCCGTAAATATTTCTCTATTTGAACAGTTATTGTCTCCTCCTGGAGTACAATTTATAAAATACCTTTCACATCTTTACTAGATTATTTTTTTTTAATAATGGTGGTTGTATATTGAAATATTATGCCAATCTGGAGCCTAATAAACGCTGAATAGAGATTTCTTCTAGGGTAGGTAAGTAAGACTCAAACTAAAGATAGTAGCGCGACATCTGTGGTATACTCGTGGCTGGTTGTTTGAATACAACAACAAAACTTACAAATAAAGCAGACAAAAAGTTCAGTGATGCTTGAAGGTCACACAAATCAAATGGTTCCATTGGCTGATTATGTTGTTTTGAGTTTGCTAATAGAAGAAACGTCAAAACAAAGAAACTTTGGTTTTGAAAGCTGCAAAGCTCCATAAAATGAATTTTTAAGTGTGCCGCCACCGCCCAAATCCCTTCTCAAATAAATAATATTTTACGTACATCTTTGTTCTCTCCTTGATTACGTCATTTAAATGTTTGTAAATACGCCGGTTGCTATTTTAAGAACACACCATAATTAATCTGATGCATTTTAATGTTTTAAAAATTGGAAAGATGTCTGAACTCATAGTTCTAATATGGTATCAAGAGATTCATAAGAATCTCTGATATATGATATCTATTGGTTCTTGTGATTAAATAAATGATATATGATATCTATTGGTTCTTGTGATTAAATAAATGATATATGATATCTATTTTTTTTCTATTTATAAAATCTCTGATGCGCGATATCTATTGGTTTTTGTTATTAAATATCTGATATGTTATATCATGAGATTTCTATACTACATCTCTGATGTCTGATACTGAATCTCTCATGTATGATATCAACATGTATGATATCAACCGTTTCCTGTTATTAAAGTATGTATGAAATCAGTTTTAAAATCCATTTTGGTCCCGCCTTGAAGTTTGCCTAGCAGGAGTCCAGGTGCATGCCAGAAGTCTCTCCTCCCCCACCCCAACCCGTCACTCGCCAACTGGTGCCGGTGTAGAGCACTAGCAGGCCTTCCTGTCAGCTGCAAAGGGCAACAAGCCGTGGCTACGTCTGGGCCCAATTCATTAGTGCTGAAGGAATTCTTTGTCAACAAATGAGAGCCTCCCATCGCTCGACTCACCAAGTCGGTGATGAGATTCACGTGAGTAGGTCAGACCAGACACGTCGAGGTGCTAGATGGGGGTCTGTGCGTTTAGCGCACTGGTACCCTGGTGCTGGCTACCCTTACAGCTTGCTGTTATAGTTATAGCTAACCCTTGTACCCTGGTGCTGGCTACCCTTGTAGATTGTTGTAAGCTACCCCTATAGCTTGCTGTTAGCTACCCTTGTAGTTAGGTTATAGCCCCCATTGTGTCTTGCTGCTAGCTCCTCTGGTATATTTGAGATAGCTTCCCTGGTATCTTGGAGCTAGCTTCCCTGGTATCTTGGAGCTAGCTTCCCTGGTATCTTGGAGCTAGCTTCCCTGGTATCTTAGAGCTAGCTTCCCTGGTATCTTGGAGCTAGCTTCTCTGGTATCTTGGAGCTAGCTTCCCTGGTATCTTGGAGCTAGCTTCCCTGGTATCTTAGAGCTAGCTTCCCTGGTATCTTAGAGCTAGCTTCCCTGGTATCTTAGAGCTAGCTTCCCTGGTATCTTAGAGCTAGGTTCCATGGTATCTTAGAGCTAGCTTCCATGGTATCTTAGAGCTAGCTTCCCTGGTATCTTAGAGCTAGCTTCCCTGGTATCTTAGAGCTAGCTTCCCTGGTATCTTGGAGCTAGCTTCCCTGGTATCTTAGAGCTAGCTTCCCTGGTATCTTAGAGCTAGCTTCCCAGGTATCTTAGAGCTAGCTTCCCTGGTATCTTAGAGCTAGCTTCCCTGGTATCAGTCGTTATCAACAATAATGTCATGTTTACCTGCCTAATGTCATGTCTACCTGTCATGCCCGTCAATATCAACCTCAATGTCATCCCTACCTGTCATACCCATCAATATCAACCTCAATGTCATGCCTACCTGTCATTTACATCAAAAATCAGCCTTAATGTCATGTCTACTTGTCATGCCCATCAATATCAGCCTTAATGTCATGTCTATCTGTCATATCAATCAACATCTGCCTCTAAAGTTGCCCATGGCTCGCCAACTCTGTCAGATCTGATCATCGCCGCAAGAATGACGGGTTTAGTTTCTAGTTGGAAGAACTTCTGCGTCGACCAATGTTTCATCAATTTGTTTCGCCATCTTGTCTTTCAAAGAAGAGCGTGTCTCTTCCTGTCTTACAGAAACCTCGAGTATCTCCCAATCAGATTTGAGATAATAGATGTCATATTAGCTGTGAGATGATCTATAATTGTGAACACCAGTGCTCAGCCCCCCCCCCC
>MUZC01000532.1:41311-67278 GCA_002072015.1 Radix auricularia | reverse complement strand
TAGCCTATAGCAGACTGTATGGTAGGCCTATAGTCTATAGCCATAGCCTATAGCAGACTGTATGGTAGGCCTATAGTCTATAGCCATAGCCTATAGCAGACTGTATGGTAGGCCTATAGTCTATAGCCATAGCCTATAGCAGACTGTATGTTAGGCCTTTACTATAGATGATTATATGTTAGCCTAAAGATGACTGTATGTTTGTATGTTAGGCCTGTAGACTGTAGATGATTGTATGTTAGGACTATAGCCATAGCCATAGCCTATAGCAGACTGTATGTTAGGCCCATAGACAATAGATGTATGTAAGGCCTACAGACTATAGATGTATAATAGGTCTATAGATGTATGTTAGGTTTATAGATACGTGTGGGACATATAGTCATATAGATGTATAGGTCTGTAGACTATAGATGTATTTTATGTTCTTAACCTTTTTGGAAGTACCGAACCCCACCAGTTTCATATGCACATTCACCGAACCCTTCATTATTAGTAGTAATATAGATGCCTTGAGTCGGGTGCTGTCTTGACCTCCCTCCGCCGAACCCCGGCGACTGACTCACCGAACCCCCAGGGTTCGATCGAACCCACGTTAAGAACCACTGCTATAGACTATAGAGGTATGTTAGGTCTATAGATGTATGTTAGGTCGATAGATGTATGTTAGGTCTATAGATGTATGTTAGGTTGATAGATGTATGTTAGGTCGATAGATGTATGTTAGGTCGATAGATGTATGTTAGGTCTATAGATGTATGTTAGGTCTATACGTGTATGTTAGGTCTATAGATGTATGTTGGGTCTATAGTCTATAGATGTCTGTTGGGTCTATAGTCTATAGATGTATGTAAGGTCTATAGATCAATGCTATGTTTTGTAGATGTATTTTAAGTCCATAGATGTATGTTAGGTCTATATATGTATGTTAGGTCTATGCATGTATGTTAGGTCTATACATGTATGTTTGGTCTATAGATGTATTTGTGACATATAGATATATGTCAGGTCTATATATGTATGTTAGGTCTATAGATGTATGTTAGGTCTATACATGTATTTTTGGTCTATAGATGTATGTGGGACATATAAATATACGTTAGGTCTATAGATGTATGTGTGACATATAGTTGTATTATAGGTCTATAGATATATGTTAGGTCTATAGATGTATGATAGTCCTACTGGTCGGACAAGAAGTCCTACTGGTTGGACTAGAAGTCCTACTGGTCGGACAAGAAGTCCTACTGGTTGGATAAGAAGTCCTACTGGTTGAACAAGAAGTCCTACTGGTTGAACAAGAAGTCCTACTGGTCGGACAAGAAGTCCTACTGGTTGGATAAGAAGTCCTACTGGTTGGATAAGAAGTCCTACTGGTCGGACAAGAAGTCCTACTGGTCGGACAAGAAGTCCTACTGGTTGGATAAGAAGTCCTACTGGTTGGACAAGAAGTCCTACTGGTCGGATAAGAAGTCCTACTGGTCGGATAAGAAGTCCTACTGGTTGGATAAGAAGTCCTACTGGTTGGATAAGAAGTCCTACTGGTTGGACAAGAAGTCCTACTGGTTGGATAAGAAGTCCTACTGGTTGGACAAGAAGTCCTACTGGTTGAACAAGAAGTCCTACTGGTGGGATAAGAAGTCCTACTGGTGGGATAAGAAGTCCTACTGGTTGGATAAGAAGTCCTACTGGTTGGATAAGAAGTCCTACTGGTCGGACTAGAAGTCCTACTGGTGGGACTAGAAGTCCTACTGGTGGGACTAGAAGTCCTACTGGTCGGACAAGAAGTCCTACTGGTCGGACAAAAAGTCCTACTGGTCTGACAAAAAGTCCTACTGGTTGGATAAGAAGTCCTACTGGTTGGACTAGAAGTCCTACTGGTTGGACTAGAAGTCCTACTGGTCGGACAAGAAGTCCTACTGGTTGGACAAGAAGTCCTACTGGTTGGACTAGAAGTCCTACTGGTTGGACTAGAAGTCCTACTGGTTGGACTAGAAGTCCTACTGGTCGGACAAGAAGTCCTACTGGTCGGACTAGAAGTCCTACAGTTCGGACAAGAAGTCCTACTGGTCGGACTAGAAGTCCTACTGGTTGGACAAGAAGTCCTACTGGTCGGACAAGAAGTCCTACTGGTTGGACTAGAAGTCCTACTGGTCGGACAAGAAGTCCTACTGGTCGGACTAGAAGTCCTACTGGTCGGACTAGAAGTCCTACTGGTCGGACTAGAAGTCCTACTGGTTGGACTAGAAGTCCTACTGGTCGGACAAGAAATCCTACTGGTTGAACAAGAAGTCCTACTGGTTGGACTAGAAGTCCTACTGGTCGGACAAGAAGTCCTACTGGTTGGACAAGAAGTCCTGCTGGTCGGACAAGAAGTCCTACTGTTTGGACTAGAAGACCTACTTGTCGGTCTATTTCATTTTAGTGTGAATAAAATTGTTCAGTCAACATGAGTTCTTTGCATGTTTAAAGGCTGAACTATTGCATTCATTCAGTCAACTTGAGGTCGTTACATGTTTAAAGGCTGAACTATTGCATTCATCCATTCAGTCATGTAGTATAATACATTGTATCTCCGTGTCAATGGAATGTTGTGATTCAATGATGTCAGGAATGTTTCGTATGTTTACATGTAGTTTACACGTAGTATCACAAGTTTCAAGAAAGTTTAGTCATAAACATCACCAACTTAGCGATAATGCTTCACCGTTTTCACACACATCTCCCACACTCTCACCAAACATCTCCCACACTTTTACCAACATCTCCCACACTCTGACCACACATCTGCCACATTTCCACCAAGTACCCTTCCGACAGCATGCACTTTAACATACCACTTGCAGACATGTGCAAACATTATTCCAACATTTAATGTATCAACTCACCAACCAGCACTCGTACCAACTGACCACTGTCTCTCCCACCAGCCGATGGCCTCCAGCCTCCCAAAGGATCCGGCTGTCACGTGGAGCAGTGCTCGGACTCGTACCAAATGGCCAAACAAAACCTGGACATCAACGGGCCAGGCCCCCACGAGAACCAGGCCAAGTGCAAGGCCCTGAGGACCTACAAGTACTGCATGCACAACATCGCTCAGAGCTGCAACGGGGACCTCGTCTACTACACGGCCCGCAACTTCATACGTCAGCAGATGGAGGAGAACAGCTGCCCCACTCATGGGGACCACGTGACCACAGAGCAGAACCATACCCGGGGGCCCAAGCCAGTCCCGGCAGTTTGCCACTTCAACAGTAGAGGGTCGTTCCGGCATTGTGGGCTCTTTGGTGACCCCCACCTGCGGACTTTTTACGAGGAGTTTCAGACGTGTAAGGTGAAAGGGGCGTGGCCCTTAGTTAGCAATGATTACCTCACGGTACAGGTGACCAATAATCCGGTGGAGGGGACTTTGGATGCTACAGCCACAAGCAAGGTGAGTGGTGTTACCTTTGTTGTTATGGAAAGTAACATCTTATAGGGGGGCCCTGGTGAGGGTAGCACTGGACAGAGTTTACTGCGCCCTAGATAAAATATTACTGGTCACAGTTGTATGCCCTTGTTTGTAATGATGGTACTGGTCACAGTTGTATGCCCTTGTTTGTAATGATGGTACTGGTCACAGTTGTGTGCCCTTGTCTGTAATCATGGTACTGGTCACAGTTGTGTGCCCTTGTTTGTAATCATGGTACTGGTCACAGTTGTGTGCCCTTGTTTGTAATCATGGTACTGGTCACAGTTTATAACGCCCTAGTAATACTAGTAAGGATATGCCTAAACACTATATCTATATGTAATACTCTATTAGTGAATATAAAGTAGACTATACTATACTCTAAAGATTAAAGAGTAATGGCAATATTATTGACGAATCAAGGCCCCTGTTCTACCGTTCAAACTTTTTCTTCGGAGATCTATAGAAGAAACAAACCAGTTGCTGCCTACATTGAATAGAACTTAGAACAGATATAAAGATAACAGACCAGCCAGTTAGAGCCGATATTAGTCTTGTGTTATAAATCTCGACGGTACAACCATAATTATGTCCCAGGTGTGTATGAGTGTGGACAGGAGGAAAAGGGCAGTGTGTGTCGAGGGATGGGTGCTTGTGTTTGTCCCGCTTGATGAAATGCTCTTCCAACGTTTTTATTAACCGTGTGACCTATTGACCTAATTTACCGGAATAAGACATGAATTGTTCGTTGTTTTTGTTGTTTGTTTTTGTTGTTTGTTTTTTTTACCTTGCTGCAGTACGTGCTACTTTCCTTCCAGCTGTCAGTAAATGAAAAACTTGAAATTATTTTAAAATTACGGAAGGAATAGTTTTTAGACACAGGTGACACAAAATTATGGAGAAAGTGCGTTGCGTCAATGTAAGTCAATATTCCATTATTCAAAAAAGAAAGGGGGGGGGGGGGGGGAGTTCGTGAATTGAATTGATTTGGATTCAACTTGAGGCTAGTGACATGCTCTGGGGCGCGTGGTACCAAGACTTTGAGACTCGTTGACTTGTCAGATTTCATGACTTAGTGCTATTGTGGACTGGTTGGCACCAATGTTCCCTTTAAGCTGCGCGGCGCTTCGTCGTTGTAATCAATATCCACTATTGTAAACAATAAAATGTCATCTATTTTTGCCATCCATCGATTTCATCATATTTTGTACTTATAACGGATCACTATTGATGGCTTTTTTTTATAAATATAATGTCGTCTCTGAAACATCTCACCAATGAATAATTATTTTTGGAAAAAAAGCATGGGTCGCATTTGGCCCGCGGGCCGACATTGGACACCACTTATTAGCTGATTAAAAAGAATTGCTATGTATCTATAATCTATGGGCTAATATGTAAGTCATGTACCCATTAAAGCCAATTGGCTAGTTGGTATGTTTCTATTGGCTAGTTGGTATGTTTCTATTGGCTAGTTGGTATGTAGCTATTGGCTAGTTGGTATGTAGCTATTGGCTAGTTGGTATGTAGCCATTGACTTGTTGGTATGTAGCTATTGGCTATCTGGTATGTAGCTATTGACAATTTGGTATGTAGCTATTGGCCAGTTGGTATGTAGCTATTGGCTATCTGGTATGTAGCTATTGGCTAGTTGGTATGTAGCTATTGGCTTGTTGGTATGTATCTATTGACTAGTTGGTATGTATCTATTGACTAAATGGTATGTAGCTATTGGCTAGTTGGTATGTAGCTATTGGCTAGTTGGTATGTTTCTATTGGCTAGTTGGTATGTATCTATTGACTAGTTGGCATGTAGTTATTGGCTAAATGGTATGTAGCTATTGGCTAGTTGGTATGTAGCTATTGACTAGTTGGTATGTAGCTATTGGCTAGTTGGTATGTAGCTATTGGCTAGTTGGTATGCAGCTATTGGCTAGTTGGTATGTAGCGATTGGCTAGTTGGTATGTAGCTATTGGCTAGTTGGTGTGTAGCTATTGGCTAGTTGGTTTGTAGCTATTTGCTAGTTGGTTTGTAGCTATTGGCTAGTTGCTATGTTTCTAGTGGCTAGTTGGTAAGTTTCTATTGGCTACCTGGTATGTTTCACATAATAAAGTCTTTGGGGAAGTCCATAAATGACGTCATGTACCTAGGGGGGAGGGGGTCACACAATAGTGACGACGGGTTTTTAAGAAATGTGACGTAATATAAAAAACCCGCAACATTAAATAAAAAATGTTAAATGTTTTTATTCAACTTAAATGTTTGATTGCATTTCATTGAATGACGTTTTCTATGTTGAGGACAGCCTTACAATACATACTTTAATGACAAAAAGTATTTGAAACATGCGAATTTTTAATTAAAAACTTCGGCTTTTAAGGAGGTGGGGGTCACATTTTTGTGACGCCATTTTGCAGGGGGGATCTAGGATGTCGTAACAAAGTGTGAATAGGGGGGGAGCCCAAAATAGTGTGACGTCATTCATAGACAGCTCTTTTTATTGTCAATAAACACACTGCTGTATATTAATGTCTATATTCTGGATTGAATTATATCCGTACAGGGAAAAATAAATTGTTTCAACATCAGACGACACATTACATTTTATCCCCTAGCTGAGCACTGCCCCACCCCACCCACCTCATCAACACGCCCACATGACCTCATCAACACGCACATAAGCCCACATGGCATTATCAAAAAGCCCACATGGCATTATCAACAAGCCCACATGGCATTATCAACATGCCCACATGACCTTATCAACAAGCCCACATGACCTCATCAACAAGCCCACATGGCATTATCAACACCCACACATGACCTTATCAACAAGCCCACATGACCTTATCAACAAGCCCACATGACCTTATCAACAAGCCCACATGACCTTATCAACAAACCCACATGACCTTATCAACAAGCCCACATGGCCTTATCAACAAGCCCACATGGCCTCATCAACATGCCCACATTGCATTATCAACACCCACACATGACCTTATCAACAAGCCCACATGATCTTATCAACAAGTCCACATGACCTTATCAACAAGCCCACATGGCCTTATCAACAAGTCCACATGGCCTTATCAACAAATCCACATGACCTTATCAACAAGCCCACATGGCATTATCAACAAGCCCACATGGCCTTATCAACAAGCCCACATGACTTTATCAACATGCCCACATGACCTTATCAACAAGCCCACATGGCCTTATCAACAAGCCCACATGGCCTTATCAACAAGCCCACATGACCTTATCAACAAGCCCACATGACCTTATCAACAAGCCCACATGGCCTCATCAACAAGCCCACATGGCCTCATCAACAAGCCCACATGGCCTTATCAACAAGCCCACATGGCCTTATCAACAAGTCCATATGGCCCTTATCTTCCAAGCGATATAGCCTCGACAAAGCTCGTAATTCATGAGTTGGTGTTAATACTCACACCTGCGATGACATGTACTCGCCAGTGTCGCCTGGGAAAGGTCAACCTCGCGACTCTGTGCCAGTCAATCATGACACAGGTGTCGGTGGCACCCTTGAAAAACTCGCCTCCCCGTGGTCCCTTGAAATACCACGACAATTACCCGCTAATCTAACCCGTCACCCGCTGACTTAATCTTCTCGTGGTCTGGGCTTTTGGCCAACACCACCCCCTCCCCTCCCCCATCCGTGCTGCAGTCTGTCTCCTGGATGTGCACACAATTTGCAGCATGTTCCAACGTGACCGGATGTTAGAGAGCTCTCTTGCATTTTGGGGCTTTATACTTTGCACCCTAGAGTCTTCACACGTTTCAGATACCAGGTGCAGTTGTTGCTGACCCTGGTATGACAAACCTTCAGGTCCGGATCCATGGAAAACCGAACAAAGTCCAAATATGTTCATGTTTGGTTCCAAATAAGGCGATCAATGTTCAAGTTCCAAATAAGGCGATCAATGTTCAAGTCAAATATTGTCCCCTTTTGAATGTATCAGAGCAGTGGTTCTCAACCTTTTGAGGTTCAAGGACCAAAAGCGAATTTTCTAATTGAAAATTAGCATATTTCAAAATACTGTTTTTTTTTTTAAATTAAAATATGGATTTAGTGTAAGTCTGCACTCTAACGTCGTTAGCAACGTAAAACGTCATTTAACAAATAGCAACCAATCAAATATTTTAGTGGATCTTTTCTTTCAAGTGATGAGTTTTGATGTGACGTCACATTTTTGTGTTTGCATGAAAAATTATGAACTATCAATTTAAAGCTAATTTACTAACCGTTTTCAAAAAATTATTTTCAATATAAATTTAACAAATATTACTACAGTGTTCTATAATCTAGTGTGACGCCATGAGATTTCCGGTATAGCTAAAAGAAAACATAGACTCAAAACATATTCTCTTCAGCTGTCGCCATCTAGTGATTAAAATTCATCGACATATTCAAAATATTCACACCTTTTCGTGTTCTTAATAAAAATGTCATGCTTTGCTTGCGGACCACCTGGCACATCTTCGCGATCCACAGGCTGAGAACCACTGAGTCAGAGAGCTAATGTAGAAGAAGAAGCAACAGCCAAATAAAACAAATATTACTAGCCCAATTATTGTGTAATACCAACAGCTAACTTTTAGCTAATCTCTGAAATTTTATTTTTATTCAAAACTGAATAAGACATTTATGACAGTTAAGTTTTTTTTTTTTTTTTTTTAAATTCATCTGAAATATCAGTGTCATATTACTGTTTCCAAGTTACACTAGGGATAATATCTCAACGGTGATGGTTGTTTTTATAACTGCGGGGTAAATGTTTATTTTAACTAATGCTTGTACTTATAGAAATGCCGTCCAATACAGGGACTGTATTTTGTAGCCCCGTTTCCTCTTTTAAATGCCACGCATTCTTTTTTTCCCTACAAACTTCGTTTACCTCTTGGACATTTTTTTACGACACGAATGTCTCGGGAGTTGCTTCCACCGTGCCGCTCCCCTGTGACAAGCGCCCCCCCCCCCCGCCCCACCAGCAACCATAACTACTATTCTATTTAAATGCAGGACATTGTTATCTTAATTTTCAGCTCTAGTCTCCCCTGGCACTGGGCTGTTATTATAGCTGAGCGCTTGTGTTCTGCTGTAATTACCCCCACGGGTCTGTCGTGAAATGGCTCGTCTCTACTGGTTACCCGACCTTGACACTAGATGGCGGTGTACTTTTTTTTTTTTTTTTTTATAAAAAAAAAAGTCATGTGACACATGTCAGCTGATATGCATATTTACATACATGCAATGTCAACAATAATTCAGTAATTGTATTGATGATCGGCGGTATTATCCAGTCTGTTAGCATTAACCAGTCTGTTAGTATTAACCAGTCTGTTAATATTATTAGTCAGTCTAGCCAGTCTGTTAATAGTATTAGCCAGTCTGTTAATATTATTCGCCAGTCTGTTAATATTGTAGCCAGTCTGTTAATATTGTAGCCAGTCTGTTAATATTGTAGCCAGTCTGTTAATATTATTAGCCATTCTGTTAATATTTTAGCCAGTCTGTTAGTATTGGCCAGTCTGTTAGACATACCGTAGAGTCGTGACATGGGAGCAGATAGCAATTCATTATCTCATGTTGCTACCGTAATGTTCACTTAACGGTGACCCCAAGGGCTGTGAGATTGCATTTCAGAGAGCGTGTGTCTTAAGGTGCACCGAGATGTGTGTCCTATGGTGCACCAAGATGTGTGTCCTATGGTGCACCAATATGTGTGTCCTATGGTGCACCAATATGTGTGTCATATGTCACACCAAGATGTGTGTCCTATGTCACACCAAGATGTGTGTCCTATGCTACACCAAGATGTGTGTCCTATGTCGCACCAAGATGTGTGTCCTATGTCGCACCAAGATGTGTGTCCTATGTTAATGTGTGTCCTAAGGTGCACCAAGATATGTGTCCTATGTTACACCAATATGTGTGTTCTTTGGTGCACCAAGATTTGTGCCCTATGGTGCACCAAGATTTGTGTCCTATGGTGCACCAAGATTTGTGTCATATGGTGCACCAAGATGTGTGTCCTATGTCACACCAAGATGTGTGTCCTATGTCACACCAAGATGCGTGTCCTATGTCACACCAAGATGTGTGTCCTATGGTGCACCAAGATGTGTGTCCTATGGTGCACCAATATGTGTGTCCTATGTCACACCAAGATGTGTGTCCTATGTCACACCAAGATGTGTGTCCTATGCTACACCAAGATGTGTGTCCTATGTCACACCAAGATGTGTGTCCTATGTCGCACCAAGATGTGTGTCCTATGTTAATGTGTGTCCTAAGGTGCACCAAGATATGTGTCCTATGTTACACCAATATGTGTGTCCTTTGGTGCACCAAGATTTGTGTCCTATGGTGCACCAAGATTTGTGTCATATGGTGCACCAAGATGTGTGTCCTATGTCACACCAAGATGTGTGTCCTATGTCACACCAAGATGCGTGTCCTATGGTGCACCAAGATGTGTGTCCTATGTCACACCAAGATGTGTGTCCTATGCTACACCAAGACGTGTGTCCTATGTCACACCAAGATGTGTGTCCTATGTTACACCAAGATGTGTGTCCTATGGTGCACCAAGATGTGTGTCAAATGTTACACCAAGATCTGTGTCCTATGTTATACCAAGATGTGTGTCCTATGTTAACCAAGATGTGTGTCCTATGGGGTACCAATATGTGTGTCCTATGGTGTACCAATATGTGTGTCCTATTCTACACCAAGATGTGTGTCCTATGTTATACCAAGATGTTTGTCCTATGTTATACCAAGATGTGTCTCCTATGGTGTACCAAGATGTGTGTCCTATGTTAACCAAGATGTGTGTCCTATGGTGTACCAATATGTGTGTCCTATGGTGTACCAATATGTGTGTCCTATGTTATACCAAGATGTGTGTCCTATGTTAACCAAGATGTGTGTCCTATGGGGTACCAATATGTGTGTCCTATGGTGTACCAATATGTGTGTCCTATTCTACACCAAGATGTGTGTCCTATGTTAACCAAGATGTGTGTCCTATGTTATACCAAGATGTGTGTCCTATGTTATACCAAGATGTGTGTCCTATGTTAACCAAGATGTGTGTCCTATGGTGTACCAAGATGAGTTTCCTATGTTATACCAAGATGTGTGTCCTATGTTATACCAAGATTTGTGTCCTATGTTAACCAAGATGTGTGTCCTATGGTGCACCAAGATGTGTGTCCTATGTTAACCAAGATGTGTGTCCTATGTTAACCAAGATGTGTGTGCTATGTTATACCAAGATGTGTGTCCTATGGTGCACCAAGATGTGTGTCCTATGTTATACCAAGATGTGTGTCCTATGTTACACCAAGATGTGTAAAGCTAGCATCATTTCTCTTCAGTCCAAGTCACGTATAAACTATACACCCTCTTAACTCTATTTAAGTTTTGTTATAGCTGAAATAGACAAGTGGATATTATGCGTTAGTTAATTATGTTCACAAAGCTCATATGAGGGTGAGAAAAAAATTTAGGGCTCTAGGCTCAAAGAATATTTTGTGAATACAAAATCCCTTTGTAATTAGTTTCTGAATAATGTGAATCTTTGTGCCGAGATTTGGGAAGAAACATCAATCTTTGTAAAAAATCATTTGCGTAAAAATCATAAATGGAATTGTGGTCTTCACCAGGAAGCATTGGATATTATGAACGTGTCAACACAAAGGGAAGCTAACGAAAGTTTAGGTCAATTTTATGGCTTTATTATACTTCATATCTGTTTGTCAGGAATTTTTTTTAAAGTTTTAATCTTTAAACATCAGCTCCCGAAAATTAATCATTAAATATTACCTCTTTGATATTAATCATTAAAGATCAGCTCTTTGAAATTAATCATTAAAGATCAGCTGGGGAAATTAATCATTAAAGATCAGCTCTTGGAAATTAATCATTAAAGATCAGCTCTTGGAAATTAATCATTACAGATCAGCTATGGGAAATTAATCATTAAAGATCAGCTCTGTGAAATTAATCATTAAAGATCAGCTCTGTGAAATAAATCATTAAAGATCAGCTCTTGGAAATTAATCATTACAGATCAGCTCTGTGAAATTAATCATTAAAGATCAGCTCTGGGAAAGTCCAGACTTGTGCATGGTACGTCAAGCCGTCTGCTGGGCAAGAATGCAAGCAGTGCTGACAAGCCTTGCCGTGTCACGACTGGGAGACCGCAGCGAAACGCCGGGCCCTGCCATGTGACAGTGAAAGGCTAGAGAAGGTGTGAGGGTATCAAGGCACTCGGCTAGCAGACGCCAATCTACCTGACGCCTGCCTTGATCCCGCGACCTTTAAGGCCTCCCTTGTAAACATTCCCTGGCGTGCTGGGGTCCCCATTATTTGGTTCCCTCCATGAAGAGAACTCGGCAAACCTCGCTACTCTCGACAAGTAGGCACGTCCCCACACCCTCTCCCCTCCCGATGGTATTTTTTTTTACCCGCCATTCACGCCTGCGCTATATTTAGCCGTCTGAAGAAAGCAGAAAAGAGTTAAAATATGCCAGGGACCAAGGGTACGCTTTCTTTTAAGCAGATTTGCTTGTAATTGGAAGATTCGTGGGGCTGTAGTAGGGAATTGCTGGATATTGAAAGGTCATGAAATGGTCCGGGATGAATTAGGTTAGATTTAAGTGGGTACCGTTGACATATTTGATTGTTGCGGGTACTGCTGGGTTAGTTCCCTTGGCTCTTGTTAAAAGAAATAAGTCTCCTACTGAATCTATTGTGTACTTCTATCTGTATTTCCCGCACACACACACACCCCCCCCCCCACGATAGTTAAATAATTTTATTTCCCGGGTTTACTTTATCATTTTTAACACTTTATTCGCAGGGATTGTCCATCATCTTTATTCCAGATTTACTTCTTTAGTTTATTTATAAACACCTGTGCCAATGTCGCACTAGTGTCATCGTATTATAGAAGGAAGTTTGGTATGTTAATAATTATTAATATAATTTCACACGTCGAAAAATTGTCAAAATCTGCTTGAGGGACGACTGACGTCAATGACCGACTTGACTGACGTCAATGACTGACTTGACTGACGTCAATGACTGACTTGACTGACGTCAATGACCGACTTGACTGACGCTAATGACCGACTTGACTGACGTCAATGACTGACGCTAATGACCGACTTGACTGACGTCAATGACTGACTTGACTGACGTCAATGACTGACTTGACTGACGTCTCAGTCAATTGACTGACTTGACTGACGTCAATGACTGACTTGACTGACGTCAATGACCGACTTGACTGACGCTAATGACCGACTTGACTGACGTCAATGACTGACTTGACTGGCGTCAATGACTGACTTGACTGACGTCAATGACTGACTTGACTGACGTCAATGACCGACTTGACTGACGTCAATGACTGACTTGACTGACGTCAATGACCGACTTGACTGACGTCAATGACTGACGTCAATGACTGACTTGACTAACGTCAATGACCGACTTGACTGACGTCAATGACCGACTTGACTGACGTCAATGACCGACTTGACTGACGCTAATGACCGACTTGACTGACGTCAATGACTGACTTGACTGACGCTAATGACTGACTTGACTGACGTCAATGACTGACTTGACTGACGCTAATGACCGACTTGACTGACGTCAATGACCGACTTGACTGACGTTAATGACTGACTTGACTGACGTCAATGACTGACTTGACTGACGTCAATGACCGACTTGAAAGACGCTAATGACCGACTTGACTGACGTCAATGACCGACTTGACTGACGTCAATGACTGACTTGACTGACGTCAATGACTGACTTGACTGACGTCAATGACTGACTTGACTGACGTCAATGACTGACTTGACTGGTGATCCTTTTAAGATAATGAAAGTAAACACGAAAATCTCTCAACAGTGGGGCAAGAAATATATCCAACTAGTTACCTAGTTGTCGCTTACTTCCATCAGTCTATCAAGTGGGACGTGGTGGTCGAGAGGTAGCGCTCTCGACTGTCATACCGATGGTCACGGGTTCGAATCCACACGAAGGTGAGGATTTGTGCTGGGGTAATGCTTGGAACCCCTATAGCCGTGGCCTGTGACCGCTGCATCACTTGCCAACAGATCATCTCTCATGGTCTGTGGACGCAATTATCTTCTGCATAGAAGGAGCGTCTGTATATCTTAGATAAGTCACGTACATGCCATTTATTTTTAGTTGTTGAGCAGATTCTAATAGATTCGAATGATAAAATGTGATAAATTACTGACACTGGCGACTTTAGGGGATATGTTGGTTAATATTTTAATTTATGATTTTGAAAGGTATGGGACACGTAATCACATTTTTTCAAAAGTTTTACCATATTAATGCAAATATTATTGATGTAAAAGACTCACCTCAATTCTAGCATCACATTAGTCTCACATCCTATGTTACATCTCATTGCTTATCTGTTATCTCACAGTATTTTCCTTTGTTACATCTCATCACTTATCTGTTATCTCACAGTATTTTCCTTTGTTACATCTCATCACTTATCTGTTATCTCACAGTATTTTCCTTTGTTACATCTCATTGCTTATCTGTTATCTCACAGTATTTTTACACATTTTTTTCTCTCTCGTCGCCAGTTGACCGTCATTGTAAAAGGCAATGCTGAGTGCACGTCCAAAGACTTTCAGACCTACCAGGCTCAGTCCAACTCCCTGCCCAGCACATTCGACGATGGGCGGGTGACGGTAGGACCCTACAACAGCCTTGAACTTGTGGAGGTGGACCCTGGCCGGCATATAGAGATCCATATCAAGTACATAAAAACTGTTGTTGTGGTCCGCCAGATTGGCCGCTACTTCACCTTCTCCATCAACATGCCAGAAGAGCTGGTCAACCAGAGCAGCTACAGCCAGGAGCAGCAGCTGTGTGTGCGGGGATGTCCACAGTCGGAACTCATCAACTACCAAGAATTCCTGGCCACCAGGAAGTACAGCTCCCCGTTATCGTCCGTGGCCCACGTGGACGGTGCGGTTAGGACTGTGGTACCTCGCTCAACCGCCGAGCAAATTTGTAGAGACGCCAAACTGGTGGACTTCTACTTTGACTCTTGTGTGTTTGACCTGATGGCCACCGGGGACCAGAACTTTACTCTGTCGGCTCTCAGTGCGCTGCAGGATGTGGTCAAGCTACAGCCATCTTTAGCCCACTCGATGGACAACCGGACAACACTTGACCTTTATGATAAAGAATACGGGACAAATGGGTGTGGCTGTCACTGTTTGAGGACCTGTAGTAGTTACCAGTTGGTGATATTTGTGACGTTTTTATTTCACTCCCTGTGCTATAGATGAGACTCAGCCATCTGATGGGCTCATGTGTGTACAACACTTGCACACGTGTACGTGGACATGAGAATACAACATAATGTGTTAACATTGATGCATAATTAAGACATTTAAGTTCAATGTGTTTGAAGCTATCAGAATTTACTCTAAGTTATTTGCTGTTAATGACATGATTTTGAGGGAGTGTCTATTGATGTTTTTCAACAAGTTTTCTACAGAATACATTTCTTGGTGTCTGAGTTATTTTCAGCCTGGAAATTTTTTAATAGAGTTGTTTTCTCAATTTAAAAACTCGTTATTGCTACTTTGGCTAAATTGTGGCATTCAGTATATTTAAATGATGGAATTCTTCTATGGAATAAACACAAAATATTGTGTTAACTTCTCCCATTCGGATCACGTAACGGCTGCTGAGGAGATATACATTCAAAAGCTTTGTAACTCTAGACTACAGGATCAGGTTGAGGCATCAAGTCCTGGAGATGTCCATCAATTGCATAATTTTCAACCTTTAAACAGTAAATGACCTTAATTAAGATGACCATGACCTGGACTTTCAGAAAAGTAAGAGTCATGGCTTGCAGTAAACATGGAATAAACCTGTAAGACATGGAATAAACCTGCAAGGCGCGGAATAAACCTGCAAGGCACGGAATAAACCTGTAAGAATGAGACCCTCCTCCTTGTCTCAGGATTGTATGATTGGTGTTTTTGGACAGGATTGTATGATTGGTGTTTGGGGCATGAATCATCACAGAGATCTACTTAGACACAACGGTGGCATTATGAGTCTGAGGAGAATTATTTAAAATGTTATTTAATTGCAAAGTTTGGTTTACTTGACTGAATTACTAAGTACAGTTTCATGGAAAGAATTACAAAGATTTTCATCTGACATCACCTGGCATCACCTGACATGGCAAAGTTTCCTTTGCTGTACTTAAATTGGTTGATTTTATTTTTTTTTAAATTGACTGTGATGTTTTTATTGGCTCTTTTATTTTCATGTTATCACTCCCATCATTTCATTTCACATCACTCCCATCATTTCATTTCACATCACTCCCATCATTTCATTTCACATCACTCCCATCATTTCATTTCACAATATCACATCCATATTTTCATTTCACAATATCACATCCAAATTTTTATTTCACAATATCACATCCAAATTTTCATTTCACAATATCACATCCATCATTTCATTTCACAATATCACATCCAAATTTTCATTTCACAATATCACATCCATCATTTCATTTCACAAAATCACATCCAAATTTTCATTTCACAATATCACATCCATCATTTCATTTCACAACAACACATCCAGATTTTCATCCTACAACATCACATCCAAAATTTAATACCACAAAGTCACCTTAATGATTTCATCTAAAACTATCACATCCACCATTGCTATGTCCATCTTGTGGAATGTGGAGTTCATCTCTCAGACATTTGTTTTAAGTGTTCAAATTTAGGATCCATCTATTTTTGACTAGTAATAACAATGTACCCTGATGTATTTGTCACCCTATAAAATCATGATCTTGGTTGAGTCTCAAAGCAAGTGTCGCAAGACTCTGAAGGATTGGTCACCAAATATGTTTTTAATGTGTCAATAATGTGTCTCGATGTCCTTACTGATGTGTCAGCAACTTGTCATCTGTTTGTTTAGAAATAACCATCTTATCTTTTCTTATAACATTATAACCATCTTATCTTGTCTTATAACATTACTAATATTAAATTATTTTAAATAGGGTTATAACTTTATTTGCTAAATGGGAATTATCTTTGATCAGTTTTAATAAAGAATTTTGGGAGCGTCTTGCGCACTTGTATAATTAATACAACAAGTTTTCTTTTCTTTCAGGAAAATTTTTTTTTTTTGGTTTAAGTTACTTTTTAAATTATCATTCGCTGACTTTTTTATACTTTTCATTCAATATATTTTCATTTTGAGACATAAACTTTCATTTGCAATATTTGTTTAATTTAAAAACATAACACTTTTTCAAGTCTCTGAAAACTTTGCAATTAGATGAAAAAACTGCAGGGATGAGAGTTCAGTAGCTATCAATTAATCAGTGGCATAATTATGGAACATGATACTGGTCAATACATCAACTACCTCATGTCATTTGATACTCAGGAGACCTTGACATTTGATAAGCACTTAATTCAGCAGAGGTCACTGACCACAGAGTGCAAGTGTAGTAATAAAAAGGTCAAGACAACTAAAGATACACACCTGGCACACTTGGACATAAAATAGATATTTCTCCACTTATACAAAATACTTCTTTATTTTATTTTTTAACAAAACAAAATAAATGTAAATGGTATGTGATACACCTGAGGGGATAAAACATCTATATACAATCAAACAAAAAAGATTTGATGAAAATATTTTTCACTTATGATTATTTTATAAATGCAAGATTTATTAAATTTCTTTGTTTAATTTAAACAAAATGCAAGACGTTTGAAGCATCAACAATCTTCTGTTATATTTGAGTGGTTCATTTGTGTTGGATCTTCCTTGAATCCTTGCTGTCGATGCCATCAAAATCTGTGCTGTAGTTGTAGATATGTTGGTGTAAATACTCATGTCACAGCCAATCACAATGTATTTAATGATGTCCTACTTTCTGGGATTGTATAAAAGAAATTGAATGAAATCCATATTATTTAATAAGGCAAGTTATCACTGCAAGTGAATATGTATTATGTATTATTATTTTGTGAGTTTGTTTGTGCAGCCATGTTTCTTTTTTGATGGGATTATATAAAACAGAAGGGAGCTAACAAAACAAAAGGGAAAAAACTGTTCAATTTATTTTCAAGTGATTTAAGTTTTGAATACAAATATTTTGTGATCATGTACCTGGGATAAAATGTAAATATTGGATGATGTTTTTGTTGTTTTTTTTTAACTCAGTATTGATTTTCACACAAACAAGAGTTTTTGCTAAAGTTTTTGGCAGGCTTAAATCTTACACTGTAAATTCAAGAATGGAATCCATCAGATAAAAATTAAAATTTGTCTATCAGTGATCGGTGATTATATCAGGAATAAATGATAGCTGTTATGTCTAATATAGTTGTCATCTGAATATTTGAGGTACTCAGTAAAACAGGAATATGTAAAGTCTTGAGCCTTGTCCCCTAAGGTTAACTCTGTTGTTGTTTTTTAAATTGTTTAAATATGTGGTATTTGTAAATTAAATTCTTTAACAATCTGGAAAAAAATAAATAATTAATTCTCTTATGATGCATCTTAAATGATTTGAATTATTCTGTTTAAGGTAAGTTGGTTTGTCATATTTCAGATTTTTTTGCCAAAATATTTAATGTCGTAAGAGTACTTCTTAGTATTTATTGGATTAAAATTAGTTGATAACCAAAATAGAATTTGACTCAAGAAGGAAAAACTTATCGGCCAGTAGAGTTCTGGGCTTATGTTGATTTTTAAAAAAAAAAAAAAAAAAAACCATAGGCCCAGAACTATATTGGCCGATAAGTTTTTCCTTCTTGAGTCAAATTCTATTTTGGTTGATAACCAAAATAGAATTTGACTCAAGAAGGAAAAACTTATCGGCCAGGTATAGTTCTGGGCTTATGTTGATTTTTTGAAAGTGGGAATAAAATATTTAAATTAAGGGTAGCAAAGTTATTAAAAATTGGCGTCAACATTCGCCTCTTTTTTTTGGTAAAGTAGTTATTTGCATGTGAATATTCAAAAATGCTAGTTAAGTTTTTGCTAAGTGGCTCTCAAAATGTGATACAAGTTAAATCGGTACTGTTGTAAAATTTAACGATCTCCTCGACGTTCTAATTGTTTAAGAAATTTAACTGATGGAGATGGTCCCCGTTATGTTTTCATCCAATTAACTTACGCCTGTTATTTTATGAGATGTTTTTATTTGATGACAACTTTTGTTGATACTGTATAGCTGTGCGGTCATTTGACATGTAAAATTTGTCTTTTTTTTTTTGTGTGATCTTAACGATGCCATTATCTCTTTGAAAGAAAACAAAGGTTCCCGTTTAGCTCTTGTTGGATATCCAATGAATGAAGACCCCACATTTCTTGTTGACATGGTCTCCAGAAGTTGTCTAGAAATTTGAATTAAATAAGACTTCCATTCTATTATTTCTATAATTCCTTAACAATGCTTGTTTTAAGGGAGATTTTAACTCTTTAAACACCAATAATCTCAGACTCAAAGGGCAAAGTTGCTTACAAAGGAAAAAGAAATTGAGAAATTTATCCTTAAACAAAATAACAAACAATTTGATTTAATTATTTGATTTTTTAATGCACAAATTTTATGTAAAAATAAAAATTCAAACTATTAATTTTTTAAACTTCTCTGCATAAAAAAAAATCATTATTAATTAAGGTTCTCTTTCAAAGAGCCTTAATTAATAATTATTTTGTTTAATACAGAGGAGGTTTTTTTTTAAATTAATTAAGGCTCTCACTCAGATTTTTAGCTTAATTACAAGAACAATATTTTTATAATCAAACATGAGATTATTGAAGGAATTGTGTTTTTTTTAATGTAAACAAAAAATTTAGAAAAATATTAACATTATGCAATAATGATTGAAATTGGTGGGATCTTTTGGGGAATATCAGATGATTCAAATATGGTATCTGTCACATTGGTGAATGTCAGTGATACAAATATGGTGTCTGTCACTTTGGTGAATGTCAGTGATACGAGTGTGTTGTCTGTCACTATGGTGTCTTTACAGATAATTGTATCATTTAGTAATTTGTTGTTTACATTAGAAAATCCTAAAATCAATTTTTGATGAAGCTTTGCAACAATGTCACTCTTCCTGAAAGAAATAAAAATTGTAACACAATCCACTTACTATCAATATTAGATCTTCAAGATCACTCTCAGAAAACTGTTTGCTGACAATGTCTCAACTGCTGCTAGTGATGATGACAGAAGTTGCACCAAACCTAATCAGCTAAGACATTATTTTTAATGCCTGTACATTACCAGTACATAAGTACACAAGAATTAGCATTCAAAATGTATGAAAATCTATTTTCACTGATAGTAAAAGTTTCTTCCTTACTCAATAAGAGATGGGATATTTTCTAATGAACTACCATGTCTAGTAAACATGTTAACTCAATAGTTACTGCTACACGCTGGAGTGAAGATTTGCACCTTGTTTCCTGGATGATCAACTAGTAGGATAGCTGTGCGAGTGTATGATTATATTTTATTTTTAATGTAAAAAAATCTGTTTGAAAATCCATATTAAAATTCTTTTTATTTGCAAAAGGAAATGATATTAAAAGATACTGTTAATAACGGATTTTTCTTTTGTTAATTATTATTATTGTGTGTTGCCAATGTGTTAACGTAGGTATATTTTTAGGGTAATTTATATTTATATACCCATGTGATGAATAACGGTAACTAAATTTGAATCAATTCTTATTTTAACAAAGACATTTAATTTAATCCATAAAATAGCTTCATCAACGATTGCGCTAAGCGTTTCCCAATCCTGTCCCTTGTCGGATGTTAAAAGTATCCCCTACACTGTCATTTAGCCAATAATTATCTTAGATATATTTTTGTACACGTTTTGTTCCGACACGCCATAGTCTAAAAGTAATAGCACAAGTTTTGAGACTAAAGAAAGTTTTCTCTCAGCGAGTGTTACAGAATTACGTCATCGTCAGAAAGTCTACAAGAAATGCCATCCCACGAAGCACAATGAATTTTTTTTTTTTTGCAACAATGTTAATGAAATGTCATCTTAACCCAATCTTGCTTGACGTAAACGTTATGTGTGGGTTGATATTCCAAATTAGATTTCGTTTTCTTTCAGCCCTATGTTAACATAAAAAATACATCTTAATATCTCATTATTTTTTTCAATTAAAAAACCAAATCAACAAAGAAGTCAACATGCAGCAGTTTTTGACCATCCTAGCCCCCCCCCCTCACTTTTTACTGCCGTATTACAACATACGTATGTTGAAATTTGTTTTTAAAATAAGATGAAAAGCTCCATAATATTTATATGATATCTGAAAACACTTCCTTAGACCTTTACGTACAAGGGCCACCTTACTAATATATGAAACACTTCCTTAGACCTTTACGTATATACAAGGGCCACCTTACTAATATCTAAAACACTTCCTTAGACCTTTACATACAAGTGCCACCTTACTAATATCTTACACTTCCTTAGAGCTTTACGTACAAGTGCCACCTTACTAATATCTTACACTTCCTTAGAGCTTTACGTACAAGAGCCACCTTACTAATATCCGAAACACTTCCTTAGACCTTTATATTCAAGGGCCACCTTACTAATATCTGAAACACTTCCTTAGACCTTTACATACATTGGCCACCTTACTAATATATGAAACACTTCCTTAGACCTTTACATACATTGGCCACCTTACTAATATCTGAAACACTTCCTTAGACCTTTACATACATTGGCCACCTTACTAATATCTGAAACACTTCCTTAGACCTTTACGTACAAGGGCCGCCTTACTAATATCTGAAACAGTTCCTTAGACCTTTATATTCAAGGGCCACCTTACTAATATCTGAAACACTTCCTTAGACCTTTACGTACAAGGGCCACCTTACTAATATATGAAACACTTCCTTAGACCTTTACATACAAAGTTCTCTTAACTAACTGACGGCCTTTCAAATGCCATGTCTATTAAGATTTTTCTATATGCATACTATTCCACAAGGATTTTTGTATGAACTATAAATCCTATGTACACCTATATATTTGAGCCTGACAAAATTTAAAAAAATTAATTTCAAGAGAGCTAACTGCTGAACAGATGATTTCATTTCATATATCCTCCCATTATACCGACCCCACCTCGCCTACGGCCTCCCATTCCCTTCGGCCGGCCCTGCCCCTCCCATCAACATTAATGTAATAGTCGTCCAATAATCCTAATTTGTCATTAATCCTAATGATTATTCTACATACTTGTTACGAAATAGTTGCAAATGCCCATTTAATAGGATTTTTTAAGGTATAAACAATTACCCTTACTGCCTAGTGCAGTTTGAATTATAACTTAAAATTATTGTAGTAAGTTTTAATTCAGTATTCATATTATTAATTCTCAACATATACACATAAAAACGCCTTGTTACATACAAATACAGCGATAAAATTCTAGTTTTTGTGTTAACATTTTAGTTGGCAGCAAAGATGGAGTGTGAACAATAACTAGTTATCCCCCACCCCTGTTTTATGACCGCGAAACATTTTATTCGTCACCTCGTATCTCAGGAGCAAACCACAAACCCGGCTTATTCAAACATTAGGGTCAAAGGTTATCGGATGGTGTCGCTAACATTTGCAGAAAGTTGCTGACAGTTCGGTTGATTATTGTGTAGCTATGAGGAAAGGTGGGAACACTGCTTGAAATGAGAAGAGGTAGTGGGTGAACCTGAACTGAACATAAATATAGGCTATAACGAACGTGTCGGCAAGACGGCCAGTGGCGTAACTAGGGATTTGGGGTCCCGGGGGCTTGGTCTCTTTGAGGGCCCCCATCATTTTGACCGATGGCGTAATACATAATATTTAATGTAAAATATCTTTCTGACACTCTACTTTGGGGGACCCTCTCAAGTGGGGACCCGGGGGGATTCTTAATTTGGACCTCCCTCCCCTAACTAAGCCACTGTCGTCGGAAAACTAACAGCCATTGGCAAAACTAGTAAATAAACAGCACGACGAGCAAAGACCTTGTGCAGAGAGAACAGCAAGACGACAAAAGGCCTTGTGCTGAGAGAACAGCAAGACGACAAAAGGCCTTGTGCTGAGAGAACAACAAGACGAGCAAAGACCTTGTGCTGAGAGAACAACAAGACGAGCAAAGACCTTGTGCTGAGAGAACACCAAGACAACACCTAATTAGTTCAGTCATGAACATTCTGTAGGCCATAGAACAACACCTATGTAGTTGTAAGTCATGAACATTCTGTAGGCCATAGAACAACACCTATGTAGTTGTAAGTCATGAACATTCTGTAGGCCACAGAACAACACCTATGTAGTTGTAAGTCATGAGCATTCTGTAGGCCATAGAACAACACCTTTTAGTTCAGTCATGAACATTCTGTAGGCCACAGAGCAACACCTATGTAGTTGTAAGTCATGAACATTCTGTAGGCCATAGAACAGCTTGGTAACTTATCTTACAGAACTTGGCTCAACAATTGACTGCTAAATAAATAGGCCTATCAGAACATATAAATAATAAACGGCAGTACTGGAAAAACATGTTCCTGAAAGAATTGTGGCAGTCATAATTACTAAAGGAAAGCGTGGTTTACCTTCAGGGGAAGATAATAGGAAACATTTTACACGCCTCATAATGACAAGTTCCTTGAATACTCGAACTTATAGCAACATTTGATTCTGATCTAGCAAGTAACAGTGGCGTAGAAAAAAAAAAGGGGGGGTAAGGGGGGGGGAATGCCCCGGGCGGCATTTGGCTAGGGGCGGCAAAATTCCTAGTCGTTGATTAGTTTCTAGCAAGAACAATTTGACAAGAAGGGGAAATTTCTTGGGAATAAAATAAAAACCAAATATACACAAAATAAAGAAACGATCCAAAAGTATGTGGACGTAATTCTTTCAAAACTTCAAACTCCTTATTGGCTATAAATTCTTCTGGCAGTAATGCTACAGTACTGAAGAACGAGAGGCTTAATTAATTAATATGAGAAATTGACGATGATGTGGTGATAACTTAGTTAATTTTTCAAATTTGAAATCCACTAGTGTTGTCAAAGCAAAAATTACTGCTTCCTGATTGGTATCAATGTTAAACATGAACCAATCGAATGGTCTGCGTAGGCCATTTTTTTAAGGGGGCCGGCGCGGTGGCAAAGTCCTCGTTGTTAATAAGCTTCAAAACTTTATTTTTAAAAAATAACTTACATTTTAATAATATAAAAGAAAAGAGCTGAAAAACATCAGGGCGAAAGTAGTGTATGAACATGACAATAATACGCTGATACCTTTATCTGATGCAAGTTTGATTTTAACGTAAGTAAACTATTGGGGGAGTAATTAGATTGTTTTGTTTTTCCGAAGCATCATTATCTTAATTTTAATGTCTTTTGTTTTGCGTCATCAACCAAACATTGAAATAAATTACTTGCCTAATGGAACTAAAACTTGGCACACATAAATTCTAAAGTAGCCACTAATGAATAAGTGCTGAACATTATCAAAGTTGTTTGCAATTTTAAGGAATCCTAAATCGGATTTTAAAAAATAAACTATTAATAAAGAATAATAAGTTGCTGTAAAAGAAAACAAAACAAATAGGCAAAAAGTTTTTGTTAAAATTATTATTTGATCCTGGCAAATTTGAATGTTGCTTTTTTGAAGTCACAGAGAGGACAATACTGTTGCAAATAAATGATATATTCTTGAACTGACGCATTTGCTTTAAAAGTACAATGGAGTGCTCCGAGAAAATCGTGTGAAAATGGTAATAAAAAAAAAACAACTTGTCATCTCAAATTCAAATTGAGCTCATAGCAATTTTTGGAGATAGAGTTCACGAAAAACATCTGCCATGAACAAGGTACCAAATATTTTCAAGGTATCCGATAGATTTTCCTATAGTTCACACAAGGATCAAGCCAGTCCATTTGAGTGATATAGTAAAGATTGAAAATAAAACGTTAGACTTTGTAAAATCTGTCAAAGATTTTACAAAAGCGAAAGTGAATCTGCATACGACATATCTGAAATGATTTTAAATAATTGATTTCTTAAAATTATGCACTGCAGATGTCTGAATTGTGTTAATACATATAGCTGATTGTATGCTGGAGTTCAAGCAAGACGCAAAATCTGAATGTCAAATCTTGCTCAAAGAGTTCATTAAACCCTTTTTTTTTTTTTTTTTTTTTTTTTTTTTACAAATCACACCAACGGAAACAAACTCCTTAGTACACTAGAACGTTGTTACACATTATTTTCTATGTCCATACACCTTTGGGAATGTCTGATTGCTTCTACAAGCAAGACATTAAACAGAATTCAGGATACAAAATAGTATATGAAATCTATAGAAGAACTGACAGAGACAGACAAAAATCTCTAAACATGAGATTAAATCTTTTTATTTTCGAATTTATTTTTGACATTTGGAAACATGTTCTTTATGAAGTCATGATGCCCGAAATTATTTACAAACGTAATGTGCAAAAAAAAATTTTTTTGTAGAGGTGACTCTTAGAAACACTAATAGAGTACTGAGAGGATGCTTTTTTCATTTGCTAAAATTTTATGAGGAAACCTCATCCTTTAATTGAATCTTCCAATCAAAGAACGAGAGAGCAAATTGTTGGTGATCGAAGCGAATGTATAGCCATGTTATGTAGAAAAACATTTGAGAAGAAAATGTATTCTTCATAAGATGAGATTGCTTTAGAAGTTCTTACATAAGGCTTTGGCAGTTATGAAAATTTGGAAAACATTTATGATTTTCGTACACCAGAATTCGAAAATTTGCCTTCGAATTAGAGTATTTAAAATACCTCATAAGACATTGTCAAGCAAGGACTCTTTTAACTTACGAGTATATAAAAAGAATTCAATATCAGTTGATTTATTCAAGATTATTAAGCTATTTAGGTGATTACCTATATCATTTAATTGGAACTTTGTTTAGAACTGTCTTAATGTAAGGCGTGGAAATGGTGTCTATAAAATAAAGTTAATGGAACATTAAGTACGATCAAATATATTGTTTAATCTATAGCTATTTATGCTAATGAGTGTGGCATGGCTGACAAAATTATCAAATATATTGTTTAATCTATAGCTATTTATGCTAATGAGTGTGGCATGGCTGACAAAATTGATACATGAAAGTTTATGCCATGAGGAAAAACTGAAAACTGCAATTTTATTAAAGAAATGGAAGCGTTTCTATTTGTTTATAACATAAAAAGTAACAGCTCCTTATTATAACTTTCTAATACATACTGTTTTTCCTAATAGCTTTTTACATAACTTTTTTTTTTTTTGGGGGGGGGGGGGGGG
>MUZC01000532.1:29124-41294 GCA_002072015.1 Radix auricularia | reverse complement strand
GGGGGGGCGTCAAATTTGGGTTCCGCCCCGGGGGGCACATATCCACGCTACGCCGTTGAAGGAGGCATAGCAGTCAGGTCGAAGGATGCATAGCAGTGAGGTCGAGGGAGGCATAGCAGTGAGGTTGAGGGAGGTATAGCAGTGAGGTCGAGGGAGGTATAGCAGTGAGGTCGAAGGGAGGCATAGCAGTGAGGTCGAGGGAGGTATAGCAGTGAGGTCGAGGGAGGTATAGCAGTGAGGTCGAGGGAGGTATAGCAGTGAGGTCGAGGGAGGCATAGCAGTGAGGTCGAGGGAGGTATAGCAGTGAGGTCGAGGGAGGTATAGCAGTGAGGTCGAGGGAGGTATAGCAGTGAGGTCGAGGGAGGTATAGCAGTGGGGTCGAGGGAGGTATAGCAGTGAGGTCGAGGGAGGTATAGCAGTGGGGTCGAAAGAGATTTCGTTTTCAAGAAAATCAGATATAAAGATGGTGCTCTAGAAAACATTGAACCAAAAGGTTTCTACTTGTGATGGATTCATTAGAGTCAAGTCTGTCTCAGAACATGTCTACCTGTGATGGATTCATTAGAGTCAAGTCTGTCTCAGAAAATGTCTACCTGTGATGGATTCATTAGAGTAAATAAGTCTGTCTCAGGGGGCCCCACGCCCCATTGTAGAGTGACGCATCATAAAAATAACATTTTATTCCCATCAAAATTAGAAGCTACAGAAGAAGATATTTTGTCAGGGAGTTAGTGTTTTTATGCCAAACTTATCCTGAAGGTGTGAACATGAATCTTGTAAGACAAGTCAAACATTTTCATCAATGTAATAGACGTATAGTCAAGTCAATGGTTCAGCGGAACTTCATAAAAGTATAGTTTAGGGTAATATTGAACAATGGCGCCCGATCAGCTTCTCTAATGTCGAAGCAATTTTGAGAGTTTTTCTCAGTACGATGCTCGCAAATTTATCTCGAGGATTAAAAATTAATTTAGAACAATGACTTAAGATAAAGTATGTTCCCTCAGGCTCATGTTCCCTCAGTCTCATGTTCCCTCAGGCTCATGTTCCCTCAGTCTCATGTTCCCTCAGTCTTATGTTCACTCAGTCTCATGTTCCCTGAGTCTCATGTTCCCTCGGTCTCATGTTCCCTCAGTCTTATGTTACCTCAGTCTAATGTTCCCTCAGGTACATGTTCGCTCAGTCTCATGTTCCCTCAGTTTTATGTTCCCTCAGTCTCATGTAACTTCTGTTTCCTGTTCCCTCAGTCTCATGTAATTTCTGTTTCCTGTTCCCTCAGTCTCAAGTTCCCTCAGTCTCATGTTCACTCAGGCTCATGTTCTCTCAGTCTTATGTTCCCTCAGTCTCATGTTCCCTGAGTCTCATTTTCCCTCAGTCTCATGTTCCCTCAGTCTTATGTTACCTCAGCCTCATGTTCCCTCAGCCTCATGTTCACTCAGTCTCATGTTCCCTCAGTTTTATGTTCCCTCAGTCTCATGTAACCTCTGTTTCCTGTTCCCTCAGTCTCATGTAACCTCTGTTTCCTGTTCCCTCAGTCTCATGTTCCCTCAGTCTCATGTTCCCTAAGTCTCATGTTCCCTCAGTCTCATGTTCCATCAGTCTCATGTTCCCTCGGTCTTATGTTCCCTCAGTCTTATGTTCCCTCAGTCTTATGTTCCCTCAGTCTCATGTTCACTCAGTCTCATGTTCACTCAGTCTCATGTTCCCTCAGTCTCATGTTCCCTCAGTCTCATGTTCCCTCAGTTTCACGTGCAAAGAAAGTGACAAACTACGCAGTTTATCATCTGATGATGCCATCGGTGACTATTCTCTCAAATAGCGTCGGGCCTCATCAAGTCTAAATCCGACCCTTCTGGCAACACAATATTATCTATCAAGGGTGGGGGGTGGGGGTCCAGGGGTGAGGAACAAAATTGGCCAAAGTCGCGTGACGTCATTTATGGACGACCGCAAATATAATATATCCCATAATATAATCTTATATTTTTAATTTAAAATTCCCGAACAGTAAGGTTTTGAACTTGTTTTAGTAAATATCAATGAGCCCATTCGCTGTAAAATAATAATGACAAAATATTCACTAGCTGTCCCCTCGGCACATCCGGACGTTACCGAGTGTCAAATTAATCTCAGTAAAAATGACTATTTAAGAATCCAATGAGTGATATTTTTTAAAAACAATTATACCAGAAACACTATACGTAAGTGTGGAAAAAAATCCAAGTTTCATAGCAAATGGATAAATAAAATAATAATTTAAAAGATGAAAAAGAGAAGGGAAAAAAACGACATTAAAGGGGCAGGCTCTAAAATGAGTGATAATTTGTACTCAAGCTATGTTTCTCAATATTGTGTAAAATTAATTGGGGAATTAAATTATTAACGTGCATTACAAAAACATTTGGGGATGCCTGCCCGAGGGAATGAACATAAAGAGTTCAGTTCCCTATAGTAATTCTTTTTAGACTCTTGAGTTTTTATGTACTAAGATTGGCGAGATCCGTTATTTTCTCAGTCACTTAAGCTAGCATTAATTTTTATAAAGGTAATATAAGGAAAAAATGACATTTAAGAGCCCCTGTGCCCATTCTGCGCAAGATGTCAATTTCATATAGCTGTTCATTTTAATTCAGTTTCATCATGAATATATTCCTCTAGATTGTTAAAAATAAAATGGGAAAATATCTTAAGAATATACCAAAAACGGACATTCGGGGCCCCCGGCCCAGAAAGAATTATCTTATCTTATATGTTACAGACGCTCCTTCTGTACAGAAGATTACAGAATTGACATAAGAAGTTCAGTGCCCTATAGCATTTTAATATGGGCTACCAAGTTTTGTTTTAAAAAATTGTTAAGATCAATTCTTTTACACAAACATTATCACATAAACTTATTTAAGTTAAAAAAAAAAAAATTAATTAATTAAAAATTTAAAACATAAAAAATTACATGATGGGGCCCATTCAGTGCAAGATGTAAAGTTTAAAACACCTATTCATTTCAATTTGCATGATAATATATATATTTGTCATTATTTGTCAAGATCATTAAAAATTGAATGGGCAAAATACCTTTAAAATTTACTGAAAAGTTTGGTTAAGATCCATCAATTTACCAAGTAGCTAGCGCTTAAACTATTTTTATATCGCTCATATTATAAGCACCAAAAAAAATATATTAAGGGCCCCAGGGCCCATTTAGGGCAAGATATAAAGTTCAAAACATCTGTTCATTTGAATATGGATAATAATGGATACCTTAATCAGTATTTGTCAAGACCTTTAATAATTAAATTGGGAAATAAAATCTTAAAGGTTTATTTTAAAAAAGGTGGAGTAAATTAGTAATTATACATAAGGCAATTAATTCTAATTTAGAAATACAACACAAAGATAACTTAATACAACCCTCAAATAGGCATAAAGTTAAAAACACCTTCCTTATTCCATATGCAAGAACAAACACATACACGTTTTCTTTCTTTCCGTCCGGTATTCGGGCGTGGAATGGGTTGCCTGAAGAAACCAGGAAAGCCTCCACTTTATCATCTTTTAAAACTCTAGTAAGAATACAGGACTAAACACAAACCATAGAAATACGTAGGACGCAATAATCTTCTGTACAGAAGGAGCGTCTGTAACATATAAGATAAGATAAGATAAGGTATTATGGGCCCCCAGCCCCAAAAGAGCAGCCCTTAGGAGATGACCTACCTATAGTATTTTAATATTGGCTATCAAGAATATAATTACTAAATTTGGTTAAGATCCATCTATTTATCAAGTAGATAGCGCTTAAACTAATTTTTATATAACTCATATAAGCAAAAATTTACATTATGGGCCCCCGGCGCCCCTTTAGTGTTAAATGGAGAAAAAAAGTAGCCAGTTACCATTCCGTGAGGGTACTCAACAGTCTCAAAAATTTTCATGAAGATCGGTTGAATAGTTTAGTCAGCTATAAAGGACAAGCACACATACACGCACACATACAGACATACTTTGATTTATAGATAGATAGATAGATAGATAGATAGATAGAATAATATATATAATTTTTTTAATTATTATTTTTTATTATTATTATTTATTTTTTTATTATTATAATTTTTTATTTTTTTTTATAATGACAAACCTTATACAAATCTCGTCCAAACTCAACATTCTAATCTAAATAGACATGGAACCTAGCAAATAAGCAATCACAAACAGCCGCTAGTCCACGTGCCAGAAAATCCTTGACCTACGCATGTTGATTATTTAACCCTTCCCACCCCACTTCCCAACTTTCTCTCTACCAATTTTTAAAGACATTATGCTATGATTATGCCATTCCACTTGTTATTAGTGGAATACAATTGTACAGATTGAGTTTATTTGTTTGATTTAAGTTATTCAATAAGTTATTTGTTTAAAGTGGGCTTCTGCTTAATACGTTCGTTGTTTAGGTTTATGTCTGTTTCAACACCTACGTTTTCCCATGTCATGTTTTACGTTGTTCCTTCAAATACCATGTTTCACGTTATTCCTTTCACGAAACTTTAGAGTTTAAACTAGTCGTCCCCTGTGGTTTTTTTGTTGTTTTTTTTTGTTGTTGTTGTTGTTGTTGTTCCCCCCCCCCCCCCAACAGAAGAAAAAGAAAGGGTGAACGCAGCGATGTCAAACATCGGTGTCTTGAAATAAAAGGCGCCGGATAAATTTTTCCTCCGGCACCTAACCATCAGCCGCAAGCTAGTAGTGAAATCTTGCATCATAACATGGGTATGTGAAAGCGACCTAGGCTAGCAGGAGATGGAACATAATCTACTGCGTATCTGAAACTAGCCTAATTGCTGCGGTAATGTTTTCATTTAGCGAACCCCAACCCCCACTCTCCCATCTCGCATTTCTGTTGGTCTTCCTGCTGGGGTTATCTAGCGGTTTACCTCCACTTACTTCATCATAGGATAAAACTACAGAAGAGCAAAAATGGTTTGTTTAATGTGACATATAATTATCTGAGCACAGGGCTCATAGAATTAGCATGAGATATTTTACTGGGGAGTCTAATAATGAACACGTCAGTCTCTGGTACAATGGTCACATAATACATACGTCAGTCTCTGGTACAATGGTCACATAATACATACGTCAGTCTGTGGTACAATGGTCTCATAATACATACGTCAGTCTGTGGTACAATGGTCTCATAATGAATGTGTCAGTCTGTGGTACAATGGTCTCATAATGAATGTGTCAGTCTGTGGTACAAACAAATGACACAGGTGTCCTATATCAAGCCAAATGACACAGATGTCCTATATCAGGTCAAATGACACAGATGCTCTATAACAAGTCAAATTCTAATCAGTAAACTACGATTGAAGGAAAAGGTCAAGAGTTTTATTAATTTTTGTAGCATTAAAAAAGGAAACAGGAGCAGTCGATAATTTGGGATATCATAGCAGTAGAAATCAATTTTATCTTTAAGCTGCGCGGTCGCAAATTTTGTTAAATATTGCAATAAATGGAGGCCTTGCAAGTCACCACATTTGCACACGGACTAACAAACTTTAGTGGGAACGTGGGTGTGCATGGTTTTTATTGTTTTTAGTTTTATTTTCAATATTACTATTATTATTACTATTATTGTGTGGTTATTATTATTATTAAATGTTAATGCAAGCCTTTATTGAATGAGTTTCTTGTACAAACGACTGCATTTAAGCTTTGGATTTATTAAGTAAAACATTTTGTTAGTATTGATTTTGTTTAGATTTGGTTAGTGTGTACATGGAGAGACCCTTTAATGAAGCAATTTTTTCCCCAATTAGACTTTAAAGAATTGTGTCCCCTGAGAGAAGGTATCTGCTCCCCAGAAAAGTTGTGCCTTTGTTTTCATATCCTATTCCCTCTTCTCTTTTCCTTTATTTTTCGAATCAATGATTTTTAAAAAATCGAAATAATCCGTAAATGCATTTGATATATTTCAAAAAGCCTTGTTATTTCATTGGGCAAATCTTTAAATTGTCGGAGCAATGTCATAAGAAATTTATCAAACATCTTTGTTTGGACTAATTACAAGGGATTCTCAATGACTCCTGTCACAAGTCTGTCTCAGTCCCCAAACAACAGATTCTCAATGACTCCTGTCACATGTTTGTCTCAGTCCCCAAACAACAGATTCTCAATGACTCCTGTCACATGTCTGTCTCAGTCCCCAAACAACAGATTCTCAATGACTCCTGTCACATGTCTGTCTCAGTCCCTTAACAACAGATTCTCAATGATATCTGTCACATGTCTGTCTCAGTCCCCAAACAACAGATTCTCAATGACTCCTATCACATGTTTGTCTCAGTCCCCAAACAACAGATTCTCAATGATATCTGTCACATGTCTGTCTCAGTCCCTTAACAACGGATTCTCAATGACCCCTGGCACATGTTTGTCTCAGTCCCCAAACAACAGATTCTCAATTACTCCTGTCACATGTCTGTCTCAGTCCCCAAACAACAGATTCTCAATGGTTCCTGTCACATGTCTGTCTCAGTCCCTTAACAACAGATTGTCAATGACTCCTGTCACAAGTCTGTCTCAGTCCCCAAACAACAGATTCTCAATGTCTCCTGTCACATGTCTGTCTCAGTCCCTTAACAACAGATTCTCAATGATATCTGTCACATGTCTGTCTCAGTCCCCAAACAACAGATTCTCAATGACTCCTGTCACATGTTTGTCTCAGTCCCCAAACAACAGATTCTCAATGATATCTGTCACATGTCTGTCTCAGTCCCTTAACAACGGATTCTCAATGACCCCTGGCACATGTTTGTCTCAGTCCCCAAACAACAGATTCTCAATTACTCCTGTCACATGTCTATCTCAGTCCCCAAACAACAGATTCTCAATGGCTCCTGTCACATGTCTGTCTCAGTCCCTTAACAACAGATTCTCAATGACTCCTGTCACAAGTCTGTCTCAGTCCCCAAACAACAGATTCTCAATGTCTCCTGTCACATCTCTGTCTCAGTCCCTTAACAACAGATTCTCAATGATATCTGTCACATGTCTGTCTCAGTCCCCAAACAACAGATTCTCAATGACTCCTGTCACATGTTTGTCTCAGTCCCCAAACATCAGATTCTCAATGATATCTGTCACATGTCTGTCTCAGTCCCTTAACAACGGATTCTCAATGACCCCTGGCACATGTTTGTCTCAGTCCCCAAACAACAGATTCTCAATGGCTCCTGTCACATACCTGTCTCAGTCCCCAAACAACAGATTCTCAATGGCTCCTGTCACATGTCTGTCTCAGTCCCTTAACAACAGATTCTCAATGACTCCTGTCACAAGTCTGTCTCAGTCCCCAAACAACAGATTCTCAATGGTTCCTGTCACATGTTTGTCTCAGTCCCCAAACAACAGATTCTCAATGACTCCTGTCACATGTTTGTCTCAGTCCCCAAACAACAGATTCTCAATGACTCCTGTCACATCTCTGTCTCAGTCCCTTAACAACAGATTCTCAATGATATCTGTCACATGTCTGTCTCAGTCCCTTAACAACGGATTCTCAATGACCCCTGGCACATGTTTGTCTCAGTCCCCAAACAACAGATTCTCAATGGCTCCTGTCACATGTCTGTCTCAGTCCCTTAACAACAGATTCTCAATGGCTCCTGTCTCAGTCCCCAAACAACAGATTGTCAATGATATCTGTCACATGTCTGTCTCAGTCCCTTAATAACAGATTCTCAATGACTCCTGTCACATGTCTGTCTCAGTCCCCAAACAACAGATTCTCAATGACTCCTGTCACATGTTTGTCTCAGTCCCCAAACAACAGATTCTCAATGATATCTGTCACATGTCTGTCTCAGTCCCTTAACAACAGATTATCAATGACTCCTGGCACATGTCTGTCTCAGTCCCCAAACAACAGATTCTCAATGACTCCGGTCACATGTCTGTCTAAGTCCCTTAACAACAGATTGTCAATGATTCCTGTCACACACCTTTCACAGCCCCCATTACCCCCCAACCCCCAGTACATTAGCTGGCTTTCATGTCATTAATTTAATTGTGTAGAAACAAAAGTCTTTGCCTGAGACTACCACTCCCTGACACGTCATCAGAAGCTATGAACGACTTTCTGGTTACGATATCCTATCTGTCAGTGCTACACTAGGAGTAATAGCGCTGACTCTGTTTGGGATTCAAAGTTTCCGAAACTGTTACGTGGCTCAGAAAATTAAAAAAACATTTGAATGTTTGGTTAACAAAACCTGGAATTGAAGGTGNNGGGGGGGGGGGAGTTGTAGGTGGGAGGGGGGTTTCTAAAAAAAAAAGGTCACGTGACAGCTCTCATTGGCTGTTCTTGCAACCCTGCAAAAATTCTGAGCAACGGAAAGTTGATTGCGTCACTGTCCGTTTGTCTAATTACAGAGTTAATCATGTTTAGAATGTAAATAGGACTCTCAAAGCCAGCTTGTTTATCAGAGGTTTTTTTACATCTTCTTTTATCTCTATGTTTACCTCGTTGTTATTTACGTTATATTTCATCTGCTGATTCCCTCAAATTATCGACATTAGGTGTGTTTAGTGGTGGGGGAGAGGTAGTCTTTTTTATTAAATCCTTAATATTAACTTGTGGTGTCCGAGCCCGTGCGACCTTGCCGAACAAACTTTGGATCGATTTTTAATCCACTTTTTCGTAAGCTAGCGAGCTGAAATTTTGCAGGCAGACTCATGCAAATGATAAAATGATGTATCGAAATTTCAAATCGATCGAATGGACAGTAATTGAATTATTGAATTTTTTATTTATTTTATTTATCTCTTTATATCATGTTAATTTTTAAAGATAGTGTGTTGTGGTGCGTAATATGTGCAACAAACTTTCATGTCGCGCAATAAGGTGCGCATTACATTGACAGTACTTTTTAAAATATATTCACGATGGGTGCGCATTATATTAAACACGTTTAACGAGACATAGATAGATCTAACTTTTTCCATATCCCAATAAACGCCACATTCCACCAAAGCACCATATCCTGATAAACGCCACATTCCACCAAAGCACCATATCACAATAAACGCCACATTCCACCAAAGCACCATATCCTGATAAACGCCACATTCCACCAAAACACCATATCTTTATAAACGCCACATTCCACCAAAGCACCATATCCCAATAAACGCCAAATTCCACTGAGCACGTTATCTTGACCGCCCAACTCCACCTCCGTCCCCGATTCCCCAAGTCTTGACCGCGTCCTTCACCAATCTCATAACACCATATCTCAACCACCCAATCTCTCAACATTCGACATAGCGCCATATCTTGACCACTACCTTGTGACCACCGCATTTCGACCATGGAACCAACGCTTTTCTACATATTTCTGTATCATTTTAATCTTCAAAAAGGAAAAAAAACAACAAAAACATCAACACCTCCCAACGTTCCCAAAGTGACTTCACATCTTCACCTGGTAAGCGGTGATGTTACATTCAGAACCATCGTACTAAACCTCCAGCTCTATAATATGGAATCGCCTGCTCTCTCTCTCTCTCTCTCTCCCTCTCTCTCCCTCCTTCTCTCTTCCTCTCTCTCTCCCTCGCTCTCCCCTCTCTATCTCTACCCCTCTCTCTCCTTCTCCCTCTCTCCCCTCTCTCTCCCCCTCTCTCTCCCTCTCTCTCACTCTCTCCCCCTCTCTCTCCCCCTCCATCTCTCCCCTCCATCTCTCCCCTTCTCTCTCCCTCTCTCCAGCTCACTTCACTCGACAAATGGGGAGATACTTGAGCCCGCCTCGCCGGCCTAACAACATCTGTGTAAACAAACGGTGGCCCCAAGCGCTGGCAGACGAGACCGAGCTTGGAATATAAAATAAATATTCAGCCTCACTCTGGAAGATAGATTTTGCTCTCCCTTCTTACCTTTCCCTTTCTTCATTCCTTTCCTTCAGTTACCAGTCGCAGGAGAATTATCTAAGTTACTATTTCTTACCTACTAGACATGGAACTGGATTAAAGCAATTTTTGTAGACCTATCGGCTGTTCAAGATGCTTGACAAATCTGATGATAAGCCAAATAAGATATACGATTCTTGCCTCATTTCTCGTATGTCAAATTTCACACCCAAAACACTCATTAATTAATGCAGTAGAAACTTATTGTAATTACTATGTTATTCTAAACTATAAAATCCTGTCAGATAGATGTTCAGAATAGTGCGCTTTTAACACGATGGTCGAGCGACATGCGCTGGGATACCGAGAATCAAGGTTGTCCATGGAACACATTTTTCTGTCCCACCCCATCCCATCCCATGGCTATTTATGCCTGTCCCATCCCATCCCACCCCTTGGCATTTCTATTATAATTAATATAGAATACATTTGAAATAAAATTATGAAATTTATGAAAGTTTAGGTTTAGTGTCTTTAAATAGGACTACATATACAAAGAGACATGCAAAACGACAAAATTTATTAACTTTATGACAATTCGGTATCATTCCGTGTTACCGCTCGTCAAATTGAGAAAAACCTAGACAAGCCTTTAAATACATGGGAAATAAAAATATGTGCTGTCCCATCCCATCCCATGGGACGTTTCCCATGGGAATCCCATGGGACGTTTCCCATGGGAATCCCTTGGGAATAACATTTCTATGGACAAGCCTGTCGAGAATCGCGGGGTCCGGGTCTCTGTGAAGGCAGTGGTTTGTTACTGTCGTCAGCGGTGCCCCCCCCCACCCCAAGTCCACTCAGGTCAGATGGTAAAAAGGGCGGCGATCTCCACACAATCCCCTCGTATGCCCCTGCTAAGTTTTCAAGTTAAATGTCAATCAATGTTTTTCCATTTACGAAATTTTATTTAGCGCTTGCAACTATCAGTGGCGTCACTAGCGGGTGGGCCGCCCCGAGTGTCACCAACCCTAGTGACGCCCCTGGTAACTATTTCAGAAATATGAGACCTGATTTCTCGATAAAGTTGAGGCTTCAATAAATAATTAAGGACGAGGTGTTTTTGTTGTGGTTTATTTCAACAAAGGCATTTCTCAACTGTCATTAGAATCCCTATTTCTTTTTTTTTTATCCATTCATCAATCCATGTAGGGCTTGGGCCTGCCTCACGACCTCCTTCCACTACGGCCCATGTAAGGCTTGGGCCTGCCTCACGACCTCCTTCCACTATACCCATGTAAGGCTTGGGCCTGCCTCACGACCTCCTTCCACTACAGCCCATGTAAGGCTTGGGCCTGCCTCACGACCTCCTTCCACTACAGCCCATGTAAGGCTTGCGCCTGCCTTACGACCTCCGTCCCCTACAGCCCATGTAGGGCTTGGGCCTGCCTCACGACCTCCTTCCACTACAGCCCATGTAGGGCTTGGGCCTGCCTCACGACCTCCTTCCACTACAGCCCATGTATGGTTTGGGCATGCCTCACGAACTCCTTCCACTCAGGCCTTATCAACGCCTTTCTTCTCCAAAATTCGATTCCCCAGTTGTTGTAGATCTTTCTCTACATCATCCATCCATCTAAGCCTAGGTCTTCCCTTGAGCCGCTTTCCTCTGGGGTTTTGGTAGTGTACCCTCTTTACTCCTCTATCAGTTGACATTCTTTCTAGATGTCCTACCCAGCGCAGTCTGCTCTTTTTAATTTCTGCAACTATTGTGGTATCCTGATATAGACTGTATAGTTCATGGTGGGTTCTTATCCTCCATCTGAACATATCCTTTGTTGGTCCATATATTTTGCTCTCCCGTGTATTTAATAGATTTTCCCCAGTTTTCGTAAAGGTCCAAGTTTAACTTGCATATGTTACAGCTGGTCTGATGACCGTTTTATAAAGAGTTTTCTTTGTTTCCCTTGTAATGTTTTTGTTTTTGAGGATTTTATGGACTTTAAAGTATGCTCTATTCCCGGCTGGTATGTCTATTCTTTCTTTAATTTCTAAATTTAATTCATTCCTTTCATTTAGTAGGGATCCTAGGTATTTGAACTGATTTACTTTTTCAAAAGTCTGGTTCCTAATTTTAATTTCTTCACTAGTCATTTTCTTCTCTTTCTAGTGTCATGTTTTGTTGTTGTTGTTTTTTTGTTTGTTTTTTTTTGTTTGTTTGTTTGTTTGTTTGTTTGTTTTTTTGTTTGTTTTTTTTTTTTTTT
>MUZC01000532.1:14837-29048 GCA_002072015.1 Radix auricularia | reverse complement strand
TTTCATGGGGTTTTTTTTTCACTTTTAGTCCTGCTTGCAGTGATGCATCTTCTAATTCAATATATGACTTTGATGCTATTCCTGAAAAGATTTGTTTAATTCTCGAAGCAGAAATTCGTAACTTTTGAAAGCATTTTAAAGACTTCCTGCTATCCAGTGGCGTCGCTAGGGGGTGCGGAGGGGGTGGGCCGCCCCGGGTTACACCATCAGGGGGGTGACACCAGACCATAAAATGCTATATATTCCCGTTATTTGGCACTGCAAAACACGGAGGAGTTCTACGGGTTAAATCATGAGGGGGTGACACCATGAGCTACCGCCCCGGGTGACACCATGAGCTACCGTCCCGGGTGACACCAACCCTAGTGACGCCTCTGCTGCTATCTGTTATGTTAGACTAGATTTTAACTCCAAAGTGGCGTAGCGAGAGGGGGCTAATGCCCCGGGCGTCACCTTGCCATAGGCGGCAAATTCCTGGTCGATAATTAGTTTCTAAGAGAAAAAATTTATAATAAAGTCGAGCTTTTTATTAAAATAAAAGAAACACCAAATAAGAAATTAATAACATAAATAAAGGAACTATCCAAAGGCATGAGATCCTTTCAACCGTCAAAACTTCACACTCCTTATTGGATTTTAATTCTTCTGACACTAATGCTAGTGTACTGTTAATTACTTATGTAGTATGAAAATTTAACATTGTTGTGGTGGTAGCTTATATGATCGTTAAAATTTGAAAGCCGCCCCTGTGGTAAAAACAAAACTTACAGTACACGAAACGAGCCGATCAAAAGCTCGGGGTGGCACAACGTGTCGGGGTGGGGGCGGCTAATTCCTCGTTAATTCGCTTAAAAAATGAAAAGCGTTAAAATAAAGTTTAATGAAAATAAAATAAAAGCAAACATACAAAATTCAAAGAAATAAAGAACTATGTCATATACGTAAACGTTTCTATTGTCTCTACTTCAAACTCCCTTATGAATCTTAAGCCTTCTGATACTAATGCTACTGAAGTGGAAAGCATAGGGGCTGAATTAGTGTACGAATATGACAATATAGTTCTGGTATATATAATTGTTTCAAGTTTGATTTTAACGTAATTAACCTACCGGTAAAAATTGTTGGCGTACTTACATGGATTATTATCAAAGCATAATTATTTTTATTTTAATGTCTTTTGACTTGAAGCATCAACAAAAATATTTAACAAAATTGCTTATTTAATTAAATTAAAACTTTGGACGCATATATCCAAACGTATCCACCCATGAACAAGTGTTCAACATTTCCAAAGCTTTTTTTAAATTGGAAAAGATCAGAAATGGGATTTTAAAAATAAAAAAAAATAATAATAAAAAAAAAAAAAGAATCGACAAAGAACAATAATAGAAGTCTACGTTGTAAAAGAAAACAAAACAAAGTGTCAGAATTTTTTATATTATTGAATCCTGGCAAAATTTTAAGATTTTTTTTTTTTTGTTGTTGTTGTTGTCACAGAGAGGACAATACTGTTGCAAATAAAGGTGATATTCCGGAACCAATGCATTTGCATGCCAAGTACGATCGAGCACTCCCAAAACGTCGTGTGAAAAAAAAATAATTTTTAAAGTGGCATCTAAAATTCAAACTAATCTCAAAGCAATTTTAAGAAAATATATATCGCGATAAATCATCTCTCTTGCTCTTTTGGGGAGTGGAAATGATAATTTAACTGTTTATTTTATGGGAACTTCCTCATTTTAAATGGAAGAAGATTATAGGAGTAGAAGAACGGACAATGCTGCTAGGGGCATAAAGAACGATGGTCGTTATATGCTAGGGGCATAAAGAACGATGGTCGTTATTTGCTAGGGGCATAAAGAACGAATGGGGCTAGATTTTGGAGAAATCTGAGACCTACGAAAGGCATCCATTTATTAGTTAGTACGTACCGGTGTGCACTGTGACGGTTTACAGCTCTTTCTATTTTTTTTAATTTTAATTAATTTTTTTTTAAATTTAAAAATAAAAGAGTTTGCTGCAAGCAGAGGCAGTGGCGTCGCTAGGGGGCGGGCCGCCCCGGGTGACACCATTAGGGGGTGACACCAAAGGATAAATTTTTACTGTGTTACATTTTATGTCAGAAAAAAGAGACACATTTTTTAATATAGAAAGAAATTAAGAAACAATAAAAATACGTTAAACGCCGAAACTTTTTATTGACGTCATGGACGAATCCCACTTCCTCTTTTCATCAGTTAACTTACAATAATAAAACCGTCCCGACAAACAAACACAGTTGCCTATATCTCATACTTAACAGCCGCAACAGAGAGATTTTTTTTTTAAAGGCAGTGTCTTCTGTTGTAAAAGATATTTTTTAAAAAAAACTGAGCTTTGAAGTATTGACATCATGGACGGATCCCACTCCCTCTTCCCTCCACGTCAGAGGGGTGGGGCGAAGAATACGATCTTTCTATTTTAAATAATCAAAAGATGGGTTTTGTTGTTGTTATTTTTAGAGGAAAATTATTAATTCAATGTCTTTGAGTTAATATTTTTAAATTTATATTTTTAAAGGCGTGCAAGCATAGATATGCATGTTTATGTATAGGTAGTCCTCCGGTTCGTAGTTGCCATCCTTACCAATGTTCCCTTCAAGCTGCACGGCCGCGCAGCTATCTGGCAGATTCCGCGCAGGAGTTTTGAGTTGTCATGCCGCAAATTTCAATAGGGAAAAATCAGAATTTCTGCGCCTTTACCAGAAAAGTTAGTAGCAATTTTATCTCTTATTCTAACTGGGACACAGTCGCAGCTTTTGTTAAAATCCAGTTATGAAAACAAGTTTAAATGTCCAGAATGTATCTTCCATTTCTAACATACAGCAAACAGACACTAACAACATAATTCAACTCATTCGTCTAAAGTTAATAAAAGGAAAATATCAAACACTCCCTTAAAAAAATAATTGACATTGGTGACTAGCCTTGAAGCAGAACAAATACTTTAATATCACTCGCCGACAACTTACAAAAAAGACTTTGAAGTCACGAACAAGCCGGTGTGATATTTTAATCAAAACAATTGGAGTTGTGTTTTTTTTGGGTGATAGTGTGTTGAAAGGAGGGCTTTGAAATGACAACTCAGTTTGCGCAGGACACCTTGAGAAGGATTTTTTTAGACGACACGGAAATCAGATGGCTTTCACGGCACTTTGCTCTACACGCATTGTTGCTCAAATTGTTGAGAAACGTACAAGTACAGCCTGAATACTGTGAAGAGCTGGTCCGTTTGTATAATGACCCATAGTAATGGTCAATAAATATGTTTTCGTAGTGTCATTCATGAAGTAGTTGGATAATTTGCCAAATTAAGCAGGCGAAAAAATCTAACGACCATGGAGGCATACCAGTTTGTATAATGAAGGATCAATAACCTAAGAGGCCATGAGCATCTTGGTGACAATTTTCATTGGTCGCTAAAATGTTTTCAGGCCGTAAGGGTGAAAACATAGTCCCATTCTCAAATTCGTTGAATGTCTGAGTTGGCACGTGGACTATCGTTTTCTTGAAATCGGCTTGATGCTATGGCGTATATTGTTGTAAGCGTTAGTCGACACGTCAAATTTTAATTTCTGACAAGAAGAACTTGGTGCCCTAGTTTCTAAATCAAAAGGCTTGTTTAAAAGCTATGAAGACATTTTGCAGAAACGTATGGATCAGTATCGCAATTTAAATTTTTTATTAATGCTAGCGGAAAAAATTAAAATGTGGGTTGATGCAGACTTTCGACAAGGTGATTCATCCTTCAGTTTGCCATGACTGAAGAATAGTTCAGCGACTTTGTCATTCTGTTGGATATTTGTGCCACATTTCTTGCATCGAGCACTGGTTGCGAATGTGGATTTAGCCTAATGAATTCTATAAAAGTAAAATATAGAAATAGGTTGGAAGAGTTACATTTAGACTTGCTTATGAGGATTAAATCTTGTCAGAATGATGGACATCGGATAAACCTTGACGAAGTCTATAAAATATGGATCTCGTTGAAAGACATACGCCAAATCGCCCCTGAATAGATTAGCGGCTTATGGGTATGTTGGCATTTCGTTGATTTATGCATGATAAATACCGTTGAACAGATGAACAGAAATATACATTTATAATTCTTGTTTATTTTGATATAATCTAATATATTATTTTGATAAAGAAATGTGTCACTTAATGTACAACGGTCCAATTGGTGCATGTATTTTTGTGAGATGTCAAAAATGTGAACACAAAAAATGGCACTCGTTAAACTTTGAATATGTGTTGTTGTTTTTTTTAAATATTTAGCACAACAACCGGCAAACCTTAGAGGGAACATTGATCCACACTTAGCTGTTTATCTGTTATACAAACTTTTTTTTCATGTGGTAAAGAAATAAAAATACCCCCCTTGAAGGTAAGGAAAGTGCTGATTTACAGTGTTACAAGGTGACAAAGATTTAAAATTATGTATGTTCCCTTTATTTGCCACTGGAAGACAGGATGAGTTCTAGGGATTTAGGGCCATACATAAATGACGTCACGTGCCTTGGGGGAGGGTGTCCCGCATCTGTGAAAATGTGTGACAAGAGGGAGGGGTGTGTTTAAAAATGTAACGTTACATCAAAAAACGTGCAACTTTAAATAAAGTTCCACTTAAATATTTGATTGCATACTATGACGTTTTCAATGGTTTCATGCGTATTATGATATTAGAGTGCAGACTTACACTAAATACATATTTAAATGACAAAAAATAACTTGCCACTTGATACTTTTTATTTAGAAAATACGGCTGGGGGGAATTCTAAGCTTTGTGACGTCATATCAGGAAAAAAAGGGGCTGTGGGTCTACGTTTTTTTTTATAAAGTATGACGCGGGGGGGGGGGGGGAATCGGCAACATCACGTGACGTCATTTATGGACGTCCCTTTAAGTCGTGAAGGGGTGACACCATGAGCTTCCGCCCCGGGTGACACCAACCCTAGCGACGCCCCTGAGCAGAGGCAGTGAAGGATCAAATTAAACATTGGTTCGCGTAAACTTGTTTGAACCAATCATTCAGACAGTCCATGAATGGAGCTTCGAATTGTCACACATGAACTGTCTACACGTCTCTCAAACAGTACTCAAAAGAAGTAGTTAACGGTGCTAGTAGTCAATAACTAGTAGTTTGTAGTAAGAATAAGCCAATATCAGTGATCTGTTTTCTTCTGCAAAGTCATTGGTTCTGTTTTTATTTTTATGGAAACAAAATTGTGTAATACTTCGCAACGCCCCTGGGGTTCCAGCATACGGTGGTGTCATTTCCGTATACCGACCTTTCCAAAGTGACAACGTGGGGCAGGGGCACACACTTTAATCTACAACTACAACTTACAAATTAATCAATTCAATTTGTTTTTAATAGACTCCTTCAATTTATGCAAGAGAACACATTTTCCCCATTTCAATCACACTAAATTTTATAAATTTCCATTTGATGCATTGATATTTATAAATATTTTTTATGATCTTGGCTTAAAAATGTCATACAACGTAAAAAGGAAGTTAATTTTTCAGCTCTAATGTAAAGTCAGACAGCCCTGGACGTGATAACTATTAAAGACAAAGTCTTATGAATCCGTGAATCAAGTACCGGATGTAGTGCTTGTCTGTATTGTGACAGACAAATAATCAGTAGAAGTCATGACACAAGTAGAAATACTTCCACAGGTAGACCTTCCAATTGTTCTGGTACTATCTTAAGTGACTTAGGGTGAAACTGAAGAACTCTTAATCATATTCCGGCTATCATTACCTTGGGGTGGGGGCGGGTTGGGTATCCTACCCTTGACTTGAACTTGTCACCTGAATTGCTTGACACTTGCACCACCCTGCACCCTCCCTCTAGTACGTCTGAACCCATTTCTTTGCGGTACCACTCCAGTTATTGATTGTATGCTTGCTATAGACACTGGCTCTTTGACCAATGTTTTGCCCTAGATCAACTTGTAAATTTTCTAGTTCTAGCCCCAATCTGATTGTGTCCTATCTCCACTCCGATTGTGTCCTAGCCCCACTCTGATTGTGTCCTAGCTCGACTTTGATTGTGTCCTAGCTCCACTCTGATTGTGTCCTAGCTCGACTTTGATTGTGTCCTAGCTCCACTCTGATTGTGTCCTCGCTCCACTCTGATTGTGTCCTAGCTCCACTCTGATTGTCTCCTAGCTCCACTCTGATTGTGTCCTAGCTCCACTCTGATTGTGTCCTAGCTCCACTCTGATTGTGTCCTAGCTCCACTCTGATTGTGTCCTACCTCCACTCTGATTGTGTCCTAGCTCCACTTTGATTGTGTCCTCGCATCACTCTGATTGTGTCCTCGCTCCACTCTGATTGTGTCCTAGCTCCACTCTGATTGTGTCCTAGCTCCACTCTGATTGTGTCCTAGCTCCACTCTGATTGTGTCCTAGCTCCACTTTGACTGTGTCCTAGCTCCACTCTGTGTCCTGGCTCCCTTCTGATTGTGTCCTAGTAGCTCCACAGTGGCATACCTCCACCGGATGTTTCTTAGCTCCACCGTATGTGTCTTAGCTCCACTGCGTCCTAGCGCCACTCTGTGTCCTAGCTCAACTGACGATAGTAGCATAGCTCCAGTAATATTTGATCTTAGCTTCACTCTTAACAGTAGTATTGATCAGGTAGGTTATGGTGAAGCTGTGCAATACGCACACTACGCCGTGTTTGTATTGAGAGTGAACTATTTTGTTGGGCCCTATTTTTCCGGCTAGAGAACTGTTGTACACCCACCATTCCTGCCGTCTGCCACCGTTGCTATATTCGGACCCTTTCTCTCAGTTTGGTGGGGTGTCATGTTGGAAAGAAAGATAGTGATTTTTTGGAATGCCATTTTGCCTTTTGACAGGGTCTGTGGAATAATGGACCTGGGCGAAAAGGAATTGGGTCAGAGTTGAATTTTGTTGAGTTCCAAGTCGTAGAACTCGTTGTGTCAGTGGCAGCACTTGGCTGATAACAGGAGACGTTTGGAAACTGATTTTGTTCTGTCCCTTGGATCTCGGCGCGCAATGAGGCGGCTGTGTATACCCTGCTTCACACCCCGTCTTGTTAATAGGGCCAGATTAAGGGAGATAACCCGTCTTATCTACACAACGCGGTTATGTTTCCTGGCCGTCACTAAACACGCCTATGCACCCCCCCAACCCCACTCCTTTTTGCTCTTTCTACTTTTTTCTACTCGACCTCCCCTCGCTCTCTTCAAAGAGAGAAGTCAACTTAGCCAACTGGTCTAGCGATAAGAAATGAAGTATGTGAGTAATTGAACAAATCTGAATGTCGTGGTGAACAAAGTCGAATACCTACAAGCGGTGACCACAATGAAACGAGGTCATGGTCCCATTCTGATTGTCATGGTCCCATTCTGATTGTCACGGTCCCATTCTGATTGTCATGGTCCCATTCTGATTATCATGGTCCCATTCTGATAGTCATGGTCCCATTCTGATTGTCATGGTCTTATCTTATCTTATCTTAAGATATACAGACGCTCCTTCTATGCAGAAGATAATTGCGTCCACAGACCATGACAGATGATCTGTTGGCAAGTGATGCAGCGGTCACAGGCCACAGCTATAGGGGTTCCACGCATTACCCCAGCCGCCTAACTATTGTCTAGTTAGGTACCCATTCGGAGCTGGGTGACTCGGGGACTCCTCAGGCCGCGAGAACAAATCCTGTGGATTCGAACCCGTGACCATCGGTATGACAGTCGAGAACGCTACCTCTCGACCACCACGTCCCATTCTGATAGTCATGGTCCCATTCTGATTGTCATGGTCCCATTCTGATAGTCATGGTCCCATTCTTATTGTCATGATCCCATTCTGATTGCCATGGTCCCATTCTGATAGTCATGGTCCCATTCTGATAGTCATGGTCCCATTCTGATTGTCATGATCCCATTCTTATTGCCATGGTCCCATTCTTATTGCCATGGTCCCATTTTGATTGTCATGATCCCATTCTGATTGCCATTGTTGGGGTCGTCGTGACAAATCTCAACCTAAAACACTAGTAACTGTATAAACTGTCTGATTGGCCTCACGTTAATATTTGCCGATTTTGGCAAGGATCAACGAATCTTAGAGAGAACATTGCTTGTATCCAATGATGCATTGAGCCCTAGTCTACCTCATCGTCATCGTCGTCATCAGTTGTGCTACAGTCCCCAGCCCCATGTGAGGTCCTGGCCTGCTAGACCAAAGCCCGTGTGAGGTCCTGGCCTGCTAGACCAAAGCCGCGTGAGGTCCTGGCCTGCTAGACCAAAGCCGCGTGAGGTCCTGGCCTGCTAGACCAAAGCCCGTGTGAGGTCCTGGCCTTCTAGATCAAAGCCTTGTGAGGTCCTGGCCTGCTAGACCAAAGCCATGTGATGTCCTGGCCTGCTAGACCAAAACCGTGTGAGGTCCTGGCCTGCTAGACCAAAGCCCGTGTGAGGTCCTGGCCTGCTAGACCAAAGCCGTGTGAGGTCCTGGCCTGCTAGACCAAAGCCGTGTGAGGTCCTGGCCTGCTAGACCAAAGCCGTGTGAGGTCCTGTCCTGCTAGACCAAAGCCGTGTGAGGTCCTGGCCTGCTAGACCAAAGCTACTGCCGCTTTCAGGTAAGAGATTGAATACCTGTTTGACAAAATATCAAGCTGGTCTTCAGTGAGCTGAAAGCTATCACAGATAAGAGTCGCTCAATCTGACACATGATGTGCTACAGCTTAACACTGATAGGACAATGGTCCTCGCTAGTCCTTCTAACTCAAGTTGAAATGTATTGTTTTAAAATTGGGTCTAAAATCTGGTAACAGCGATAACAGTTCTTGTATGGATAAATGAAAGATCGGGTGTCATTAAATGTAGGTTGTGTAATCGTGGTAGGAGAGCTAAACTAAATATTTCTGTTATTTCATAAAAGAAAAAACTAGTAAATCTCGCTGTGCAGAGAGCCATTGTTTGACACCTTCTGCTGTCGTGATGGCTTTCTTAAAATCAACTTCTTCAAGATTGTTGTCTACATAGCATCAATATACCAACATTACTCATTTATGACCCACTCTGTTGATGTTTTAACTTAGATGTAGACCTCTGTGAATGTTTTGTTACTTAGATGTAGACCTCTGTGAATGGTTTGTTACTTAGATGTAGACCTCTGTGAATGTTTTGTTACTTAGATGTAGACCTCTGTGAATGGTTTGTTACTTAGATGTAGACCTCTGTTAAAGTTTTAACTTAGATGTAGACCTCTGTTAAAGTTTTAACTTAGATGTAGACCTCTGTGAATGTTTTGTTACTTAGATGTATACCTCTGTTAATGTTTTTACTTAGATGTATACCTCTGTTAATGTTTTTACTTAGATGTAGACCTCTGTTAATGTTTTTACTTAGATGTAGACCTATGTTAATGTTTTTACTTAGATGTAGACCTCTTTTAATGTTTTGTTACTTAGATGTATGGTATGTTCATCCCTTCTTCCCAGTGCCCCAATGGTACGCGGCTACTGAGGTGCCCCAAAGGTGCAAGGCTACTGAGGTGCCCCAAAGGTGCAAGGCTACTGAGGTTCCCCAAAGGTGTGAGGCTACTGAGGTGCCCTAAGGTGCGAGGCACTTGAGGTGCCCTAAAGGTGCGAAGCTACTGAGGTGCTGCAAAGGTGTGAGGCTACTGAAGTGCCCCAAAGGTGCGAGGCGACTAAGGTGCCCCAAAGGTGCAAGGCTACTGAGGTACCCCAAAGGTGCCAGGCTACTGAGGGGCCCCAAAGGTGCAAGGCTTCTGAGGTGCCCCAAAGGTGCAAGGCTACTGAGGTGCCCAAAGGCGCGAGGCTACTGAGGTGCCCTAAAGTTGTCAGACTACTGAAGTGCCCTAAAGGCGTGAGGCTTCTGAGTGCAGAGCTACTGCGATGTCAAGCTAGGAAAGGAAATATCAAAACTCACGTCACATCAATATCTTCAGTCCAGGTCCAGGGAGTCTAATGAGGGCATCACCTTTAATAAATATCAAACTTCCATGAGATGTAGCGGGCAGACAAGATCTGCAAATAAACGACTTACAACTACTTTTTTTAACGGTCTAAACTGGAAGTACTTTGACCAGCGAGAAGAGAGAAAAAACAGGGTGGGGGAGGGTGCTTGAAAAGGTTGAGAGAGAGAGAGAGAGATGGGGGCGGGAGTGGTGTGGTGGTGGGCAGGGCGAGGTAAATCAACACGGGAGGATGTGGAAGGCGAGAAAGCCAAACACGAACTGAGAGAGAGGCACGAAGCGCAAGGATTGTCATGGCGGTGAAGAGGGATGCTCCCCTCTAGACTTTCCATGGGGTCAAGGTCATTCTATGAAAGCCTCGTGTCCAAAGGTCTGTTTGATCTCGGTCTGACACTTGTGCGCCAGATGACGGTCAGCCCGTGTCTTTTTGCCACATGGGTTCTGAGCCCCCTCCTACCGCCCCCCCCCCTTTGCACGTGCTTTTAAAGCGGGGTTGTTTTGTGTTTTTTTTGTGGGGGGGGGGGGAGATGGGTTGGGGGGGGCGTCGGCTGGTGGTGCAGGGAGGGATGCCACCTGAAACAATAAAGGATTGCAGGACGCAGGAGAGTTGTGAAACTTAAAAGGAGGGCAAGGTCCAGTTTTCGAAGCGTCTTGTTTGAACTTTCAAAGGTAGATTTGTCCTGTCAAGTTTTGTGAATATAACTAAAATAATCAGTCTTACCACAGTAAGGGTGTAGATATATCATATATATATATATATATATATATGAATATATCTATCATACGCGTCAAGTAAAGCAAGTTCGTTAGCCGGCTAGATAGATAAAATATATTATTATACACGCGCATATCTAGTTAGCTATGTAGATTAATAAATATACCATCATCACGCACATAGTAACATAGCTTGGTGAATAGATTGATAGACAGAGAGAAAAACAAATCACATGGAATGATTACACAGACCCGTTACATATGTTACAACCCATTATCTGTAAGAGCAAGATGTCCACTGAGTCTATGACGTGTGCAGTTTTGCTCGTTGGCGGATTAAGGGGCTGCTGATTGGGCTTAAGCCAAGGGCCCCAAATAATTTAAGGAGCTGCTGATTGGGCTAAAGCCAAGGGCTCCAAATAATTTAAGGGGCTGCTGATTGGCTAAGGCCAGGGGCCCCCAATGATTTAAGGGGCTGATGATTGGCTAAGGCCAGGGGCCCTCAATGATTTAAGGGCCTCAAACTTATTATATTGTAGAAGTATAATAAAAGTGGCTGGGCATGGTCCCAGGTGGAGTTTCAGCCAATGGCCTCTTGCAATCTTACTAAATACGTCCCTGAATTTGCGTATGACAAGTCAAATTTACTAATTACAACTTACTTTGCACTGGTTGGGCGGGGGGGGGGGGGGGGGGGATATTACTACATGAGATTAAACTGAAATGAAAATTTGACATTTTGACCCCTGGCAGAAAAACATCATCCCCCATCACTATCAGCACATATGTGGGGATCTCAGTAAAGGAGATTGCCCAACCCATCTCTCGGGTGTGTGCCGCCTGGTCTGTCTCTAGCTTTGGTTCCACGCTCACATATGTAAATAGCAGGTGTGCTAACAAAAACAAACTGTGACCCGGAGATCACCGGCAAAACCAGCGGCTGATGCATGCCTTGGGCCAAGATGAAAAGTTAATTAAATTCGTCAAGTTAGCGTGGCCAAATGGCGAGGAAAGACGTTCAAACTTTCAACACCCGAATTATCAACATGCAAACTTTCAACATCCAAAGGCTCAACACCCAAAGTTTCAACATCTGACTTTTTAAAATAAACAAATACATTATTTAAATTTCAACATCCGACTTTCAACATCAAATAGTGAAACTTTCCTAATTTCAACATCCAAGATTTAAAAAAACATATAGGCTAGAAATAACTAAAAACATAATTTGAAAGAAGAATTGGCCTCATTGGCAAGCACTTATATATCTAATGCTTAAGTAAATCGTGACTGGATTGCTGCCCAAGCGAAACATTACATTTCAAAAAACATAATTATTATTTAGCTTGATTAGTGATTTAGTAGCGTTATATATATACGAGCCAAATACCCGTGCTACGCTACGGGGTAGGCACAATAAGAATAACTTTATTTGGTTTTTGGTCTCAAATTCTCCTTAAAAATGAATGTAAACGCATCTGGAAATTAGGGTAGTGATAAATCAAACCCCTTCTTAATAAAAACAAAGATAAGTGTGTCGAGAAAAATAAACATATTATTAGTTAAAATATTACCCATCAATTTTGGTATTTCTGCTTTAATATAGCAACATCATTATCATCCGTGGCTCTACAGCACATGTAGGGCCCTGGCTTGCTCAACCACATCCTTCCATTCAGATCGATTGATGGCTTTCTTTCACCATGCTCGAACCCCTTTAATAACGCATGCTATATACTCTACCGGAATAACAAATGTCGTTAACAGTTACCAAAAGATAACGGGCAAAGTTCACTTTCTTTTCACGTGAATCAAAACATGAAAACAATATCTTTCCACAGGATTTCTTTGGTTCTTATAAATAGCTCGCTAAACACCCATTTCATTTATAATCTAAGCATGAAATTAGTTCAAGACGAATAGGATATTTTTAGCCAGATAATATTTGTGAATATTGTGGCTTGGGGAGAGTAGAAAATATGGTTTACTTGTTTTAAAGGCACATGTTCCTTTAACGTGAATAAAACATAAGAACAATGCTGCTTTTTTAGAAAATGGTGAGAAATTGATCTTCTTATAAATTTTATGTCAATCATTATATATTCCCGCACATTTTTTCTAATCGTAACAATTCACTTTATATCAATCTTTTTTCCCGTTGTATACTATTCATCTAATAAACTCAAAACAGCTTGGCACAAAATGAATTGTTGTCAGTGTTTTTCGGCATAATACGCACTTCCTTATGCTAGATCCTATGTATAAGTCGTAATACCCGTGAAATTTCTTTACACTTGATATATTTACACCTTAAAGAACAGTTTTTACCCGAAGCGTATGTCATGCAACCGCATTGTTCGAGAAATGTACCCAATTTTTTAAATGGATTTTTCATCATTTGTTAGGTCTTAGAGTAAAATACATGTGTTAAGATTACTTTTTTCATTGGAAAAGCTCTCCAAAACAGTATTTCTATTTCTAGGCTAGGCATGCCCTTAGTCAAATGAATAGGATTTTTTTTTTGCGCCAGATACTTTACTTTAGTTATGCAAATAGTATTTTCTATTTGGTGGTTGGACACTTCGACACCGGACGATCCGACCCCGGACGGTTCGACCCTGGCAGTTTGACCACAGGACGTTTTGTCCCCGGTCGTTTCGACTCCGGTTGGTTTGACCACGGAAGGTTCGACCCCGGGGTGATTCGATCCCGGACAATTCCGCCAAGGGACGTTTCGACCCCGAACGTTTCAACCCCTTTCTATCTACACCGTAGAAAATTATTATTATTTTTGTTTGTATATATAATTTTAAAAATACTGGTTGTCATGTTAGAGGCGCAACATTAGCAGACATAGAAATAACCAAATCACACACACATACGCACATAGCCCCTCCCCCCACACACACAAACTTGCACCAATAGAAAACTCTACAGTTTTAACCATAACACGTACCATAATATTGCATTATTAAATTATTCTAGCAATAAGTCTTTTTTATGTAAGCTTTTTCATTCATCTACCAATTAATCCACAACATCCATTCCTTTATAGTTTATGCATGCCCTTTATTTAGGACAAATTAGATTTATTTTTATTGAGCTGTTTAATACTTATGTGATTGGGATGCGTAGGGTTGGGGAGATTTTTTAATATTGTCTATTTGTTTTAAAAAACACGTTGAATTGCAAGGTTTGGGTTTAAAATTTTACACTGCTGGTTTTCTTAATCTTTGCAAAAAGGACATTATCAGTGGCTAAGAAATAGTGCCACTCAGGGCTCGGAAATATTATAAACTCATGACCCAAGAAATGAAAAGCACCCTTCAAATAGCTCACAAAGTTGCCCCTCTTTATAAAAATTACAATTCCGCTATTTAACTTACAACAGTGTATAGATCTAAATGCTTATACACGTACCATTTTTTAAATTTAAAATCCCTGAGCGTTTACTTTCAATACGAATTTCCTTAATG
>MUZC01000532.1:0-12788 GCA_002072015.1 Radix auricularia | reverse complement strand
TATATATAATTTTGAAAATTAACGAATAAGTAATCGATAATTTTTATTAAAACGAAAAATAAAGATGTATGACGTCATTAAGCTGAAAATTTCAAGGGAAGTAGCAAAAACAGGAAATTGACTTTTTTCTATTTAGCTATTTCCCCTGTCTTAAAGAAATTAAAAAAAAAAACAATATTCTGAACTAAATTTTTTGTTTTTTAAAATTTACACAAACAATATAATTAAAGTTATGCATACAATGGAAAAAACTGCATATGGTAAATAATTCTAAGTCTCATTTCACAAGTGTTATTTCAAGGCATGTTACATAAAGGTCCAATGAGTTGTAAAATATTATTTTTTTAAACTTATTAAAATTACAATAATTATCTTTAAAAAATATAAAAAGAAACAGGATTTATAATTAACATAATACACGTTTTAGTTTAACTTAATATTTAACTTAAAAAATTAATTTCAAAATCAGTATACATTTTTAAAACATAGTTGACTAATAGTTGTCAATAAAAATAATGCATTTAAGTTTAGGCACTTGGATGAAAATTTCAAATTAATTTTAAAAATATAAAAGTAATACAACTGTTTAGAAATTGTTTGATAATTAACAAAAACATAAAGATCATCTTTTTATCCCAAGTAGTTCAAAAACTATGATGTTTTTCTAAGACCTCATAATCACTTTTTTCACTATGTTACTATGTTGTTTTTCTTCACATTTTGTGCCCTGTTAAGGCATTTTTAAAATGCCATTAACTTTAGTATTTAATAAGACAAAATATAATATTGTTAGATATATTTAAATATGAGTAGTTCAATATATTGTCAATGAATTTAAATATTGTCATTGTTATTAAGTAAAAAAAATAATTTTTTATATCATTTTCCTTATAAAACAACTTATTTCAAAGTTTATACGTTAAAACTTATTAAAAGTCTTTTTTTTTTTAATGGAGACATTTGTACGTAAAAAAACAAACTACTATTATTATTATTAATTATTTATTAATAAGTTTTAAAAAAAATAAAAATCATTTTCTTTAATTTTAATCGCTATTTTATTGATTAAAATCATTTTAATCTATAAAATCTTTCACCGATTAATCATTAAATTAAGCGATAATTTTTGCAGCCCTAATATCTTTTTTTAAGGGTGGAGGAGAGGATTTTGTACAATATCATGCTTGAGATAGCAATTTCACATATGGGATGAAGCTATTAGATAATATTAATAATAATAATAAATATTATAAATTAATAATTATTACAAATGCATCTATTATTATTTATGTTACTAAATTTACTGCAGCGGCTATCTGAATTGTTCAAGATTCTCACATAGATTTGTAGATTCAATATAGGTTTGTAAGACATGATTCTATGAATGTTGGTTTGTAGGAGATAAAGTTGTACGTGATTCTATGAATGTTGGTTTGTAGGAGAGAAAGTTGTACGTGATTCTATGAATGTTGGTTTGTAGGAGAGTTGTACATGATTCTATGAATGTTGGTTTGTAGTTGTAGGAGAGAAAGTTGTACATGATTCTATGAATGTTGGTTAGTTACTTTGTAGGAGAGAAAGTTTTACGTGATTATATGAATGTTGGTTTGAGTAAGAAGAGAAAAATCAGCTTGGGCGAGTAGTGATTTAAAAAGTTCTTCGTGGAACGAGAACTATAAAAAAAAAAAAAAAAAAAAAAAAAAACTGGCCTATGCCTTGGTATCGCACTCCCCACTTGGGTCTAGAGCCGCACGTGTGTTTTGTTTCTCCGTGTGTCAGTGCTGGGTGAAGAAAAGCAGCGAAATGGCAAATTAATGACAAATGTGTCGATACTACATCTGTTTCTTGTAGAGCCACGAACCGAGGGATAGAGAAGCGATAGCATTCAGGAGGGGAGGGAATGCATTCGTTTAAGGCAAGGGGAGCTAAGAACAGGCTTAAAATACCGGTACTTCAAGATTAATATTTAAGGGAAAAGGTGGGTATGGGGGGGGGGGTGAGAGGAAGCAAACAGGGAGACAAATTAAATTAAAGTTTTTAAGGTTGACATTCATTTACCCCCAAACCAACAGGAAATGAGCTTTTAATTTTATTGGTGAATTTAGATCTATCTTTTGAAGCACGCTCACTGATCACTGTTACAAGTATTACAACAAACACTATTTTGAAGTTTATAAATGAAAAAGGCTACAACAGGTAAAAAAGATGCATTCTGCCTCTCAAACTTACATGATGTTCATTAGTACATGCAAGCCCCCACCCACACCAGTGCTGTACAACCATTCTACTAGTACTTACAACTCATTGCATTCCCTTCAGAAATATTACCATACCTGCTTAAAAGTATAGTAATCCCCACCAGACATCAGACCAGGTGACTAGTATAGTAATCCCCAGCGGACATCAGACCAGGTGACTAGTATAGTAATCCCCACCAGACATCAGACCAGGTGACTAGTATAGTAATCCCCACCAGACATCAGACCAGATGACTAGTATAGTAATCCACACCAGACATCAGACCAGATGACTAGTATAGTAATCCCCACCAGACATCAGACCAGGTGACTAGTATAGTAATCCCCACCAGACATCAGACCAGATGACTAGTATAGTAATCTAGTAATCCCCACCAGACATCAGACCAGATGACTAGTATAGTAATCCCCACCAGACATCAGACCAGATGACTGAAACAATTAACTTATGACAAATCATGTTCAAATAATTGAAAACAATCAACTCCAAATACTTCTTCCATTGTTTTTTTTTATTTTATTTTCTTTCATTATTTACATTATGTACAGAAAAATCAATGACTACAGAGTTAAACACACATAGCTAAATCAGACTTTCACACCTTTCCATTACTTGGTTCATCCCATTTGCTGCTACATAGGTATCAGAGGAAACAAACAAAACAACTCAAAATTTAATGGGCTCACAGATCTAAAAATTTAGAAAACATATGTAAACAAATAAAGAGCATATTTGTGTATCACACAGAAATCTTGCATTACCTTACGTAACAGCAAAACTGAAATTAGTTACTTCAAATATATTCTCATGTGCTCATATTTCAGCTGAGATCATATCCCGATAAGACTGCCTTTCTAGCAGTAAATATTATCTTCAGTACGTGCACGTAGATGTCACTCATCCCAAAGCTCAGACCTACTATCATGACTCAAATTACTGTCTTATAGATTCAATCCCAATCCCAGTCACACCCATACATAAAAAGCCAAAGATGGAACTGTTTCAGAATATATTAATTGTATTTCAATTTCAAGGGTCAGGTCACAATATCATTTAAATTTAATGATAGTGCAAACTAAACAGTGGGCACGTCATCAAATGTATTCTCATACATTGTACATTGCGCAAGCTTTTGGGGCACTTGCTGAGCCAAAAGTTAATTACTGAAAATATAGTGGCCTAGCACAATGCAGCTAAGGAATGAACAGCTTGTCTATAACATGACAGTGAAGTTCAACTTTATACCTCTATTTTAAGGTACGCAGACTGGACACTAAATAGAGGATATATAAAATTAAAATATAACTTTTAATGGCTCCCTCTGTAGGCAATTAATTCAGTTTAAGACACTATTCCTCTCTAATTCACCTTCTTGTCTAGAATTTACAAGGGTACAGAATTTCATAAACTTTCTTTTAAAATCTATGATTTTGTGAATCCCTAGCTTGCAAAAATGTGCATTGAACATTGGAAGATTGGCTAGAACAGAAAATGATAAATGAACACATGAAATAAAGAAGGATTGAGATGTTAAACTAATGTAACACAAGTTAAAATATGAACAAAATATTCTCTACTATCAAGTACTCATTGAATTACATTGAAATGTTAAGTTATTTAGAGCAAAATAGAAGAGATTTCATGACACGTTTACCCAAAACATAGACATGGTGTTGCAATCATCAAACCAAGAAACACAGAAATGTTTTAAGTTCACATTCTCAGTCATATAATGAATGAAGAAAATGTATATCCCAGTGAATGATTCATTCTGACAATAGATGATGAGCACTACATTGGTAGTAACAAGTCTTGTCTAACAGGCACTCCAGCTGACAAATGAGATGCCACCGAGACAGAAAGGACATTGACATAGGATTGCCCTTTAGCTGGGAAAGGCAGGGATATATTGCAGACATAATTGGTGACAATCTTTATGGCTTTTTGTGATGATGCCTAATGCAGAAAACAGCTAAAAACACCATTTTATCAACACATCTTATTATCAAGAGTTTAACTTTTATAAGGTGTGGATTCATCAGGTTGATAGGGATGAGACAAATTATGATTCAAATTCTACCAAATATCATAATCATATTATTTAAAGCCTCATGAATCATAAATTAAATCAGTTATGTTGCCACTCATTCAATAGTTATTATTTACTGTCAGTAAAAGATAAATTAATAGTTACAAACTTACTCTTAAGTTATTCAATAAGTTTTATTTTAACAAGCTGTTGGTGAAATATTTCTTATGAGACAAACAGTTCATTGATTAGCTACAGTTTCCATTAAGGTTTATATCCACTCATTTTATCTTTTATTAATTATCTTTGTTGTCTTTAGTAGAAATGTCATGTTAATGTCTTCTTTTCTAATTTAAACTTTCCAATATTCATGATTATTTCACTTTTTTATTTTTTCCTTTCTATATCCTATTAAAGGTAAGACACAAAATTAACTCCGCTTGAGCAGATGGCTGAACATACAATCTTAGATGAGGAAGGTAAGTAAAACCAAGTGATATGTCAGCTTATTTTACATAGTGGTCAACCAACCAAGTGTCATGCCATGGCACCCCTGGAAAGTTTTGTTTTAGCCTATTTTAAGATCTGTAGTAAGTAAGATAACTATGATGTGCTTGAAAAGAAATTTTTTAAATATAAAAGTGATCAATTTGTTGATTGAAAAATTGATTATATCTCTAAAATATTTGGAGAAAATGTTTACTCATTGCCACTTCTTAGAAGTTGGAAATAGAAGAATTTCACCTCAAAATTACCTTGCAATATGTAAATATGTACAATGCTTATAAAAATAATATTTTGTTTAAAAATGAAAAATTCATTTGAATAAAAAGAACCAAAAAAAAAAAATGCTGCCAGATATAATTTGAATCATCATAATAGACACAAACAAAGGAAATTTTCTTTACATAAATGTGGCAATGTGTCATTTTAACTATCGATTAATTTTTCTTTTTATTAAAACAAACTTAAGCAATAATTATGATTTGACCATAAGCAAGAAAGACTTTGGAAGCTAGAACCTGCAAAGTTATCAAACAACAAATTGGAATTTCTCACAAACAGGGGCTCTCAAACACAGAAGGGACATAACTCCACAAAAGTTAATGTCAAGTTAAAAGTTTGCAATTCTATAATTTTAAGTAAATTTGTGTAGTAGTTTTGTTCAAGTTTTTTAGCTTTTCAATGAAGCATTCAAAATTATAATTTAAAATTTGCTCAAAGAAAATTTGTATTTAGTACCTGATATTAATACAGTATCCAAGATCAACATTTTACTATCATTTTTATTAATACTGTTAAAGCTGAAAGCATTAGACTTATTTAAAATGGCAGTTACGGCAAAAGTAAGTAATATATATATATATATATAAACAAGGTAATGAAATTCCTAACTTATATTACCATTTGTATTATCTTTGAAAATACTGATTTTAAAAAATTATGAAGATTTCATACCTATGGAGTTTTTAGTTTATCACAACCAGAATAAATGACAACTTCACAATATTCCATTGGTGAAGCAAAATTTAAGATTAATTTTAAACATGAAGCTTAATATCTCCCTGCAGCTGCCCATTTTACAATCCCTAGAAAACTTGCAACAGAACGATTTGCTATTCATTGTTACATAAAACTGATTGTACCTAGTCACATGGATGATTCACAAACTATTATAAGTATGTCTAAAAATGTGTTTCAACTGCCTAAATATTGTGCTATCTGAAGCTGCTGACATGACAATAAACTTTGCCGAGGTGTGTGCAATGAATAATGTCCTTCCTGTCCCAGGGGCAGGGCTATGGTTAGTGATGAGGAAAACTGGGCGGTGAGTCACCTGGTGGAGGGGGCTGTGGATGTGGAAACCTTGGCTTGGCTTCCAGTCTGGGATCTTTGTTAGAACGTCGCTCCCAGTCATGATAGTCTTCTCCTGGTCTCTCTCCCCTACGTTTTCTTTCACCCTGATAATTGTGGTGACTGTTGATAAAGAATTTGCAGAATTGGTGAATAAGTATAAAGTTGGAGAGTCAAATAATAATTTTGTTGAGGTGATAAAATATGCTTATTTTAGTAAGTAACTTTTCCACATATAGTCATAATACTAATTGAAAACAATATGTTAACAAATTTATTACCAATAATTTTTCCAACCTGATTGAGTTATGAATGTGAGGATTCTAAAGCTAGGGTCAAGGAATATTTTAATATTTGTTTGTATTGGATTTCAGATTGATACGGTCAGTTTAAAAAAAAACAACAAATATGTATTTTATAATTATTTATCATTGCAAGTTCAAATTCTAGTTTTTCAGTTTAGAGTATTATTAGATGTAGCGGGGCTGTAAATCAAGTTACCAATTTACCTACTGCTGTTACTTCTTGTGTGGACAAAGTATACTTTTAAAATAAAGTAATAATACTAGTTCTATACAAGTAGATGCACAGACTGTGGAGTTGGCTAAATGGCACTCATGCCCTAAAAAGAATGTTTTTCATTAATCCCTAAAAATGTTTTAAGCCTTGATCTGATGGAGAAATATCTTAAGTCTTAATATTTTCTAGAATGATGTTAGTTAAAATGTTTTAAATTTATTCAGCTTGAATTAATTTTCAAATTTTTACTAAGTTATGGCAGAGACCATAGAAAAACAAGACTGATTTGAAAATTTATCACACTAAGAATAACCTGGATAAAATAAATAAAATACTAATTTGAAGCCCTATCTAAAAATATATTTATGAGTCTCAAATTTACCAGCATGTACGATTTATATATGGTAGGAAAAAAATATTTTTAAAAAGCTATCTCTAATGTTTCATAACTGACCTGTTTGGACCCCAGTCATCGCCACCACGCTCTCTCTCTCTGTTGTAATGTTGTGATTGTTGCTGACCCCCACTCTGGTCCCGATAATGATTACCATACTCAGGACGGTAGTGGTCACTCCTATGTGGATCAGGCCGATAACCTGCTCTATGTTCATTTCTTCCTCTGAAATCCCGGTGGTAATGTTGACCCCCTGGCCCTTGACGGTCATTGTTAAACCTGTTCAAGAATAATATTTCTTTTATCGATATTTTTTTCACTCTTGGAATGGTAAAACTTTATTTCTCTTCATTAAAAAGAGCAATGGTTTTAAACTGTTTTTTGTATAGTGTATAGTGGGACGTGGTGGTCGAGAGGTAGCGCTCTCGACTGTCATACCGATGGTCACGAGTTCGAATCCACACGAAGGTGAGGATTTGTTCTCGGGGCCTGAGGAGTCCCCGAGTCACCCAGCTCCGAATGGGTACCTAACTAGACAATAGTTAGGCGGCTGGGGTAATGCGTGGAAGCCCTATAGCCGTGGCCTGTGACCGCTGCATCACTTGCCAACAGATCATCTCTCATGGTCTGTGGACGCAATTATCTTCTGCATAAAAGGAGCGTCTGTATATCTAAGATAAGTGTCAATTTTTATCAAGTCTTTGAAGTCAAATAAACAATATTTAATACAACTATAATCTAACTAGTTTTTTTATTGAGCACTGATACAAAAGTTTAAGCATGCCACATTCATGTCATGCTTTTAAATTTTTTTATTAACTGCGTTAATACTCTAAGCTACTTGTGATTGTCAAGGAAAAATTGTGCAGCCAAGTAGGTGTGATAAAAAGCTTGTACTTACTACTGCAAACAAAAAGCAATAACAGTAAAATGAAAACAGATCAAACATTTGAGGAAATAACACTTGTTTCTAGATATTAAATGGTGTTGACTGTACACAAAATATACAATTTGGGGAAATAAATAGACTGTAATAAAAAAAAAATATTTTTTTGTATCACAAATTAACAGTGATATTTTTTAAAAACAAGTTTTATATTTTTTTATAGTTAAAGTGTTCAATATTTTAATGTCTTTGGAAGTGATTATACCAAACCAGATTTTTTTTTTTTAAATTTGTATATACCCAGATGACATCCTGAACACTGCAAAAGGTTTTGAAAACAAACACAGTGGAACCGATACACCCCAAGTGACGTCAATCTATAAATATGAATGAGTTGCAAATCTCATCTTCTTAAATTTAATCAGACTATTAGGTAAACTGCATTATCTTTAACGTTCTAAAATGAACAGTTCAAATGTTGATCATGAACCAAGAAAGACAATCCTTGAGTGGTTAGTAGATTAGTTTCTTGAATGTATTCACCTGTAATAAGAATCTTTGGAGTCTGTAGTAGTTGCTGATGAGGCTCTGTCACCACGATGCGGCTCATGATGACTAGTGTAGGAATTGGGGTGGGGGTGGCGGTTGTATGCACTATCATATCTGTGAATACCAGACAAGACAACATGACAACATTCATGCCCCATGTGGATACACAAAGTAAAAACAGAGTTAATAGGCTTTGACAACAATGGACGAAAAAGGGTGAACAAAATTGTTTACTTTTTCTAAATTTTATAGAAGCAAAAAATCAGAGAAACTTTGGCTCATTGAATAAACAATGAGGATGAAATTTTAAAAAATATATGGTTGTCATTGCTGGTAAAGGAATATGTTCCTCTCCAGTCCAACATTTCAGTTCAAAATTTTTAAAGGTAGGGCGTCAATTATGCACTATATTTTGTGTGCTAAGATTTATAATAAATAATTTATAAATATTTCAGTTGATTAGATTTAAAACTGAAATTAAAAGCAAAAAAGCAGAAGAATTATATAATGTTTGAACATTTTTCAGTCCCATTAAAATTCCATGCTCTTAATACCGCTAACAAATTCATGTTTGGAGTTGTTTAATAAAGTTAATTTTCCCTGCTGGCAGTTGTAAGAAAAGACAGTAACGAATTTGATGCAGAATAAATTCAAAAGTAAGGAATGAAAATACAATGGTGATAATAGTGAAATTCATAAACAATTCAAAATACTAGGTAGGCCAAAATACAATAGATCTTTCAGATTTTACCAATTACATTCCAATGAAATAGAAAACATTTCAATGTAACTGGTTCTAATGTTAAATTTATCTAATTTACATTTCATTTTACATCAACATCTAAATTATCAATTAATTATTTAATTATTTAATCCAATTATTATTTAAAATATTTTTAAAGTATTTTTGCTCATGACAAGATGAAAGATGATTTTTAAATATGTAAGCCAAAAACTTATGGGAAATATGGAATTTTCCTTTACTTGATACTTAGAGTGCTTGTTCTTGTACAAAAATAACCATAATGCAACAAAAAAAATGTATTTAAAATTCAAATGATTTTGACTTAGTAACTTCAATTTCTGCAACTAAATAACAGTACAGGGGAAGAGAATGTAAAAAAAAAATAATAATTAAAAATTAAGAAGCTTTCTAACATGTTAAGGAAATATATTTTTAATCTTGTTAAATCTTGTTATGTGTTTGAGAGAATATCTAACAGGAAATATTAATGTTTTCAATGTTTAAATTGTCTATTTTCACAACAACAAAGAGACTTAATTTATACAGTTTTAATCTGTATGGGTCGTAGTATAAAATGAATGCTCGCGAAATGAACATGAGAATGTTTTAAAATTTCAAATAACATGCAGGGCAGAAAAAGTAGGATGATTGGATACAATAAAAGATTAAATGTAGATTTGATGTAAAATCATGCACTACAAAACACTGCTGCAGTGACAATAATAATCAAATCATGAGAAAGTAGCTTCCCCATCTGAAGTATGTAACAAAGATGAAAACAACACACTTAAAAAACATTTATATTTAAAGGGAAAGCCCATGTGACAACAATCTATTCATTATACAAATCTCAATTAAATATACAATATAAGTTAAGTCTTGTTTAAGTCAACAATCAGTAAATAAAGATTTGTGGCAGTATTAATTGTATGGTATTTTGAGCAATCATTAAAACTATGTAATAGTTAGCCCTTTACAGGGCACAGAAAAACAGCCTGAAGTGGCTGTATAATTGCTAATATATTGTCATTTTTCAAAGCCACATGAGACTTCTGCTTGTATCCATCTAGTTTATTTCAAATCTTTGGTAAAAGTAGATACTTTCAGAAAGTTTAATAGACAGTGGTCACGTTTCATCATATTTTTCAATTTTTATTATTTTTTTTTATTTTTTTTATTTTGTAAGTGGCTCTTTTTAAATTAAATTTTTCACCATTAGCTGAAACATTAGCATTAATAGCATGCTTACATCTCAACTTTCTGATTTGGAAGACAGATCAGATCACCAAATTTTGTTGTTTAAGTAATAGTGTGTTGATAGGGCATATTACTGAAATTTCTCAAAAAAATTTAAAAGTGTACTTAAAACATTCATCCATGTTAATTTTTTGACAAATAATTATGTAATAAATTAAATTCTCTTTACTTCATTTAAATATATTTTTGCATCTAACACCAATGATTTGAATTTATAATCATAATAATAATGTGACCAATACCCCTAAAAAATAATTTCTGGAAACAGAAAATGGAAAATCTCTTCCCAGGAAATACAGCTCCTATCTTTGTAGAGAAGATTGGAAATGAGTGATTAGAAAGAGGTAGTTCATATAAATAAAAAAATTTGAACAGCATTATGCAGAATTGTTGCATAGCTATTATGGTAGCATAATTGCATTGTATCTTTCAATTCTTGTGAAGCAGTGAAAAATTCTGAATAGCTTTTTTAAAATGAGTTTACAACATCAATAAGTTACGAAACCAATAAATAGAATGAATATATTTATACAAAGAAGGTGGTTGAAAATTGATAATTTTTGGAACACTTATTGTGGCTTGCATAACAAAAAAATCCAATTACTAACCTGTTGCGAGTAACCTCTTCTGTTCGAGACAAAGGGCTGGACAGAGTCCAAGGGTTACTGGGACTTGCACCCCCTGGTTCCGCAGATAAGGTTCCATCTTTAGCAGCGCCTGGGCGATACGGAGGTTGCTGATGGGGTGGTGCAGCTCTCTGATGATGTCCTTTGTTGTGATGACTATTTACATGGCTGGGGATATAATGAAAAAAATATAAGATTTAATGCACATAACCAAAGAATTTAAAAACTACACATTTTAAAAACATTTTTATTCAAATAATTCTGGGCACCTTAGTAAAAATGGGGAAAATAAACTAACCTAAAAAATAAAATTAATGAAAAAAGAAAATTAATGAAAAAGGGCAAACATTTTCAAAAACAGAATTTCTACAATCACATAGAAATTAAAATAAAAGTTATATAATATTTAAAACAGCTCCGACTGATCTCTCTTCAATGCCAAATAGGCTTAAAGCCAGCTGGGTTAAAACATGAGCCTTCATCAAAACCATCTTTTTAAGAAAAACTTACTTTTTTTTTTTCTATAATAATATTGTTGAAGACATTTTGCCCCTTTCAGTCAGTGGCGGCGTTAGGAAAGCGTGGGGCCTAGTGCCAGCAATGACCCCACGGGGCCAGAGTACTAGTAAAGATCGCCAATTAATGTTTCCGATCGCACCACTACCGAGACACTGCCATTCCGATGACACAGTTTTCTAAAAATAACTATTTTAGTAAATCTATTGTGAATGACGTGTACACAAATAACGGGGATTGGCTGAATGGTACATCTGACCTATTTTCCGCTAACGGTGTAATGCTTTCAAAGACGTCTAGAGCTACGCTACGGAATTTGACCTTCAAAAAGGATTACAAGAGTGCCTCTTTCGTTTCTGTACAATCGTTTCCAGCATACGTTCTACCATCCACTCTTTGGTTCTACATGTATAGGCTATTAACCAGGACGAGACATGTTCAGGACCGAAACGCGGGGCCTACCTAAGCGCGGGGCCTGGGGCAGTCACCCCAGTTGCCACCCTCAAACGCCACTCCTGCTTTCAGTTAATTTTATGAAAAAGTTTATTTTTGATAATATGGGGTAAGTTTGATTTATTTTATTTTATCAAAACAATTCAAAACCATTTTTTTTTTTTTTTAAAAAAGTTATTGCAACAGAGATACAAAAAAAAAAAAGAAGCGCATGAAATTTATTGAAAAAACAATCTTTTCACATCTCAATTTTAAACCCAAAAGTGAACTCGATTAACATAATTGAACATCCTTAATTCTGTTATATAAGTGTTAAATAATGTTGAACTAGATGGCAACTCTTTTCATAAAATAAATGGATTTATAGCTGTCATATATAAATTCCGCAACGAGTATACCGATATTTATTTCATATTTTATTAATGCCCAAATACATTTTTTAAAATAATTTTTTTCAACATATATATTTAAGAAACATATGTTGAAGCCAAAAACATTTATTGAAGGATGCTTGGTCTTCATTCAAAGCCAAATGTGTGCTGGGTTTGTGAACAAACTTACAGCTTAAAAAAATGTATTTGAATGACCTTTCTTCAAGTTGTATATGTCAAATAAATTTTGATCCTTGTTTATATCATTCAGTACTTTCATTCAGTTATCTATACTAATAAAAGGGAAAGCCCTCACTCACTCACTGACTG
>MUZC01000531.1:168003-216551 GCA_002072015.1 Radix auricularia | reverse complement strand
CCCCCCCCCCTCAGGAGCGTTAGGTACTTTATGGATGGCCCCCGAAGCGGTTTGTAATCTATAGTGATAATGTTGGCAAGAACCGATTGGAACAAACATAGACAAAACTGTCAGCTACTTACACGTGACTTGAGTAAGTCAAGCCACCCGATTATTTAAAAAATCCGAACTATAGTAAGAGACTATACACTTATTATTTGCAAGTAACTTGAGGTCTAATTTTTCCTGGAGTCGAATCTTATATCTAAATCTCACACTCATTAGAAAGAGTTACGCCCCAAGAGCAATGTTGCTTACTATTGGACTACACGGCCGACCACTTACTACAAAAAGAATTTCCTATTGCATGCTGATGAGAAATTAACCTGCTGTATACCATTGGACATTCCAGGATGGTGTATGCAGATTGCAAGTACAATCCGCGGTAAGCCTTAGCTCTATTGTAACCCCCTTGTCTGGGCGAATTCAAAGGAAAAAAAGGGGCAGCAAACTCACAGACGACGACCAGGAAGCGGTAACCTCCCCTCTGCTTGGTTTCCCTTTACCCCTTCCCACGTCTTCCCGTAATTTCGATGACTCTTCCTGGACAGAGATACTTTTCTACCCGGCGATCCTCTTTATCAAAGACTCCCTCAACCGGAAGAGGCAAAGCCATTCCGTAAATTCCCTTGAAATCACATCAGCAGACTAATGTGCACACAAACCAAGGTGAAATCAAATCAACGCTCGACTAAGACGGGCACACGACTGGTGCCAGAGTTCTCATTCATTAAAGACACAGGGGCTCGTGTTTGCCAGTTTGGCTCTCTGAGAGTAATGCTGGGGACACACACCGGTGAGTGGAAGGTTGGGGGGGGGGAGAGAATAGCTGGGGCGTAAACCTGGTGCTGGAACTAGGTGACACCGACTTTATGGTAGTGGTTCATAACAACGGTAAGGGGTTGCCGAATACCTTGTGGAAAAGGTCCCTTTAAGCTTTTCGGGAACGCATATATTTGACTTGACGCCGTGCAGCAGTTTTGAATTACCGCGCATCAAATTTTGTAAAATATTACACAAAAACTGGATGCTGTTCAACTTTGCATACATGTTTTTTTATTTTGCACACGGACCAACGAACCTTATAATGAACATTGCCTTGTGGTATAGATCACAGTGTGATTACAGGAAGGCAGCAATATGGTATAGACTATTTGAAAATGTAAGGCTCTTGAATAAGGATTGTGGTCATATTTTGAAATCATTTTGGAATATGGTGTCATAAACAAGTTAAAAACCTACTTTGTATAGGGATGTTGAATGTAAGCATATAAATAAAATCTCTTGAAAACAATACAGGTAATCAAAATCGATGTAAAAAAACAAAAGATAGACATTCTCGTAACGTGCACATAAGGAGTTGCTGCTAAGTACAACAACTAGTGCTTTTGTTTTTAGAAATTTTAAACTACACTTTGGTGAGTTAAGCAAAGTGCTTTGTTTTGGGTGGGGTTAAAATATTAATAACCTTTGGGGAAATCAATCCCTTTCTTCTGTAACACAACGATTTGAAAAAAAAAATGGGGGGGGGGTTAGAAAAATGTATTTCTTAACGTAACTTAAATCCATATCTTGTTAAATAAAATAATACAAAAAATTAGTAAAATAAAATAGTTCAAAACTTTCACTCATTTCCAACGCAATTGTTAGTACGTCAAATGTTGGACGTTGCGAGTTTAAATAATCGTACAATTTGGACATTAGTCAATCTAGCCTACCCAATTTTAAATTACCCAGATGAACACATTTACACCACAAACCAGCCCAGATGTACAACTTTACACCACCACCTAGCCCAGATGTACACCCTTACACTACCAACCAGCCATGATGTACACCCTTACACTACCAACTAGCCCAGATGTACACCCTTACACTACCAACTAGCCCAGATGTACACCCTTACACTACCAACTAGCCCAGATGTACACCCTTACACCACCAACCAGCCCAGATGTACACCCTTACACCACCAACCAGCCCAGATGTACACCCTTACACCACCAACCAGCACAAGATGTACACCCTTACACCACCAACCAGCCCAGATGTACACCCTTACACCACCAACCAGCACAAGATGTGCACATAATTGATGGTTGGGTTGGGGAAAGTGGCCTTGAGGATTGAACACAGCTTTTAATCTGAACAATTCAAATAAGACACCTTACATCGTAACACGGTAACACATGAGTGTCAGCAGTGTCAGACAATACAGTCCTTAAATCTTACTCTTGAATATTAAATATTCATCTAAAAAATCTAAATGCTTTGCGTACTTTGCACACAACACCATAAGTGTGTACACGAGTGAATGACTCTAACTTTTTAAACGTCTGTGGCGCTAGGATTTTTCATGAAATAACGCCGGTCTAGGTCGGGATTTTGTCTGGTTAATGGCGCAGCGTCGCTTGGACCAGATCCATTTAATGGTCCATTTTGTGGGACTGGACTGGTCAAAACTTGTGACGGTGGCACGGACAGTGCCCCAGGGTGCCCCGGAAGTAATACAAATGTCCATCTTCAAATAGACACAAGCAGAGATAATTTGTAAAGATGGGAAACCACCGTGTGGGTGGCGGGGTGAGGTTTGGGTGGCCAGTGGGGTGGCCAGTGGGGTGTAGCAGGTAGTGGGGGGGGTACTCAAGTTGGTCCGTGTAGGAGGAGGATAATAAATAATTCCATTACAGACATAGTAAGAAACAACCCAATGTCTTGTTCTGTTAGTGGTTCAACAACTGTTTGGTAGTAGGCCTCCCAGCGATCTGGCAGTTACGCATCACGAACTTTTTAAACTTACTTCCTAGAGCAGTGACGGCGAATCTACGGTAAGCGTGCAACACTCGGCAAGCCTAGTCTCATCAGCCGGCACTCAACTAAAATATTACCTTCAAACCAGCTAAGCCAAACCCACATGTTTTGGGTTTAATTGGAATGTTGTCACTTTGCTATAAATTTGTGGCTTTTAGTTGAATTTCAGTCACGTTGCTCCAAAAAGCTTCCCCACCACTTGCCTAGAGTTAAAATCGATTTAAAAAAAAAAAAAAAAACTTTTAGTATCAAGGACGGATAACAAGTTATTATCAATACTCAGTTATCATTATCAGGCAAGGATAACCAATGAGTATCAATCCACAAAAATTCTTGGAACATTATAGATCTAAAAGGAAGCACAAAATTAACTCGGCGTTTTTCAAAGATTCTCTGATGACGTCATTTCCTCTGCTCAATGTAGTGGGATCCTTAAGATTTGAGCCGTACAATGTTGGCATAACTAAGCATTTTGGAGTAATTCCCCCTTCCTGACCGACCACGAACCTGCAGACGTGAATTAATCCAAATTGTCCGGTCGGCCGACGCTTCATTAAACCTCCAGGCGACGCTTTTTGGGATTCCTCCCAGTGAGTGGACCGCGCTCCATCTTTCGGAAACGCCAGCGCTAATCTGACGTCACTGAGGCGAGTGTTCGTAGATTGCCGTCGTCATTCATGTCATTATCATATCTTCATCAGTCAAAACGGTTTACGAGGCTCGTCCAACCAATTAAAGCGACGCTCGATCGTTACAGGCCGACAAATTTATCAAACCCGCCGGTAGACTCCATTACGTCACGTTGGCTTTGCTCAATGGCGGATAGATACAGAAAGCCGCGTCACGCTTATTCAATTAAATATTTTACCTTCAATCTGTCAGGGGGCGGGGAAACAAATCATACGGTTTGGGTGTGAGTGGCGTGGGGACTAATTAATTCAAAAGATGAAGAACGTATTGCAATGAGTTTATTTGGTGGTTCTGAAAATGTAAAGAACCGAAGTATCCAACTGATAGCGCACAGTTTTTGGCCAATGGCAGAGTCGGAGAGGAGTCTGGACATTGCTAAATGAATAAACATTGGGGAAATTAGATGATTTTATACACATTTTAACAAAACTGAATAGGAGATACAACAATATTGACTAGGAGATACAACAATACTGACTAAGAGATAGAACAATACTGACTAAGAGGTACAACAATACTGACTAGGAGATACAACAATACTGACTGGGAGATACAACAATACTGATAAGGAGATACAACAATATTGACTAAGAGATACAACAATACTGATCTGAAGATGAATCATTTAGACGAATGTTGTTATTACCTTTCTGGCCTCGCCAAGCCTTTTAGATGTAAACTCTTCACCAATATCTTTCTGCCTATCAAAGGGCACTGTCAATTTTAGAAATTACCTTATACTGCCCGCCTATCACAGGGCACTATCAATTTTAGAAGTGTCCATATGGTGTTCGCCAATCACAGGGCACTGTCAATTTTAGAATTGTATTCACACTGTCACAAATAAACGTTACCTAATAGTTTAGACTGTCTTTTACTCCAAGTGATCCTCCCATAGGTGACGTCATGTGTTCTATTTGTTGTGTGGTATGATCGAATCCCAAACTAACGGCAGTCCAATAAATCATCTTGTTCACCTTTCATCGATGTGAGTGTGAGAGGCAGGGCTCCTAACGTTATTTTGTAGACCACAAAGTGATACTCAACAATATATCTCGTGTAAATAGCATTCCTGACAAGGTATACGCATCAATATAAATCGTCTAAATAGCATCCCTGACTAGCTGTACTCACCAATAAATCTTATTGAATTGAAATTCTTCAAGAGACGATCAATGATGTTTCCCGAACCCCCCCCCCCCTTTTCTCGAAATGCAACGATACGCCCTCGTTATGATCCGCCTTTGACCAGAATGTTTTTAAAAAAATATTTGTAATGAAAAGATCTACACTGCTGTCGGACAGTGAGGGATAGAAATATTAATGGAATATAAGGGCCACAAATCACGGGAGAATACATGGGAGATAAATAAAGGGAAGCTCGCGACCGGGGTGGGGGGAAACGTAATAAGGTCTACATCAGTAGTCACGCTAGATGGACACTTAACAGCGTCCAAGCGACTAGTGATTAGCCAACACTGCTTGATCGAACACGATGACCAATGGTCAGTGTGGTCACGTGGCGGTTCGGCTAATTTGTTGGAATGTAATTGTGGTGGTGGGGTGGTGGTGTACATTTCCTGATTGGAAAAAGAAATTAGAAACAGTGGTTGGTCAGTGTAGTTATACTGGACACTGATAGAAACACTGGTTGGTCAGTGTAGTTATACTGGACACTGTGTTAGAAACAGTTGTAGTCAGTGTAGTTGTACTGGACATTGTGTTAGAAACAGTCGTGGTCACTGTAGTTAAACTGGACACTATCTCAGAAGTTGCGGGGCTCATTTCAGGGGTTATATTTGAGCCAAGAGTGTTGGGACAATTTTATATGAATGTTGTAAATAATAATCATTAAATAACTCGTAGATCGCAATTTACCAGCAAGCAGCTGGCCCCCACGGCGCTTCAAATAAAAATAGCAACTTATGTATTAAAAACTGTATTCTATTGAAGACATTCACGTCATAATTAAACAAAACATAATCACATGATGGTACTCATAAGATCCGTTCCTCAGCAAGAGAAATGTTTGATTGTCTGTCTATTCGGAAAGTAAAGTTTGAAGAGATGTGTTTTTAGTGTAGTCTTGAAGACCTAAATTATAGGAATATGGCGATTATGTAATGGTAGAGAATTCAAGTGTTTCCGGGCACACAAAAAAATAGAGATCTTTTACCCAAATACATTTCGTCATTAAGAAATGTGTCCAAGTTCTAATAAGACAGATTTGTGATTTGTGTCATCGAACAAGACAAGTGTTTTTATCTGTGTGTCGTAGATTGTTTTCGTATTGTATTTTCATGTTAGAACTAATTGCCTTATGTAATATTAAAATTTTGCTCTTTGTTTTTCAATCACCTAGTGTTTCGAGGTTTAGCAGTTTAACTAATGTTGTTACACTTTGTCAGTTGTGAAGAATATTGAAGCGCTTTGTTGAAATTTTTCCAATTTCTACATTTTCTTTGGTGGGTGGGTCCCATACTGAATGAAGATGGCTATTCTAGTAAAGGTCTCACCTTTTTTAAAAGTAGAATTTCGGTTTTATATTCTTGTTACATTTTAAAAGTTTTCTTTTTTTAAAGCCTAAAACATCGGCGAATTTTAAAATTATTTCATTAATATGTGGACACAACGACAATTATATAATTATCACTCCAAAGTGGTGTGCATCTCTAGTTTAGATTTGGTGTTTTCCATGAATGAAGTAGTTTGAATTTATTCATTAATTTTCTTAGATACTTGACGACCAATATTGTGAGTGGAAAGGCGACTTCCTTTCGTGTAATTAATCTGAATAAAGTTAACAAAACAATAGTATGGGGCGCGGTGGTCTAAGTAGTAGCGCGCTTGACTACCGAACCCAAGTCGTGAGTTCAAGCCGTGGTACTGCATTGTGCTAACCACACAATCCCCCGCTCGTTAGTGGTCAATGAAACTTGTGAACGCTACTTCACTTGCTCCCATGGACCTTCATGCCCTGTAAGGGATCAATTGTTGTTTTTTAAAAAAAATATTTTTTAAACAATAGTAAAGTAGATTTTAAATGTAAAAGAACGTAACTTAGAGTTAACATTAGGGCTGTAACGGATTCAAATTATTTAATCCGGAATAATTAAGCGAGATTCGGCGGAAACAAAGCCAGAGCCGGATTACCCAAAAAATGGCCGGATTCCAGATTTTCAGGGCCAAAATGCGGTAGACCCTTTGTTGACACTGAACCAGTCGTTGTCTCGTCCTCAAGTTCAAGTTAACTTTGAAACAATGGACGATCATGGCGTCTGCTTAATTTTATAACCAAAAAGCCCAAAAATCAAATGTCTCTTGGAATTTTTTTTTATCGAATTAGGCACAGTAATCGAACGGCAGCGCGCTCGACTTGTGTACCGAGAGTCAAGGGTTCGAATCTCTGTTGTTGAGGCGGGGCATTTTACCATTATGTCAGCATATTTTGGCTATAAGTCACACACATCGGAAAACACAAGGTACCCTGTTAGTTCACACCTATTACACACTTCTTTACACACACCAACTACACACCTATTACACACTTCATTACACACACCAACTACACACCTATTACACACTTCATTACACACACCAACTACACACCTATTACACACTTCTTTACACACACCAACTACACACCTATTACACACTTCTTTACACACACCAACTACACACCTATCACACACTTCTTTATACACACCAACTACACACCTATCACACACTTCTTTACACACACCAACTACACACCTATTACACACTTCTTTACACACACCAACTACACACCTATTACACACTTCTTTATACACACCAACTACACACCTATCACACACTTCTTTACACACACCAACTACACACCTATTACACACTTCTTTACACACACCAACTACACACCTATTACACACACCAACTACACACCTATTACACACACCAACTACACACCTATTACACACACCAACTACACACCTATTAAATCAAGCTCCGGCCAGTCCTCAACTCCGGCACAATCTATTTATGAGCCTAAATCAAAGAGCAGGAGACAATCTGGCGTCTTCTGTTGCCAGTTAGGATTAGTGGCCTCACGTCTGTGACCAGGAATATCCCACGCGGGATGGACTTTGTACGGAGGCCAGTGAAAGCCCTCGTAAATCCCAAAGGCTCGGTTTGTACAGTCAAGAGAACCGCCCCCTCCCCCAATCCACCGCTTAAACCTCGCCACTGAAATGACCGGACGATTCCTCTGTTTAATGAGCCAGAGTTTTCCAGGGTTAATAAAGCGTTCGACTGCTGGAGTCAGAGCTGGTGAGAAGGTCAACACTTGCGTTCGGTCCAGTGCGTGCACCAATAGGCACCAAAGTTGAAAGGCAATAAAATAAACGATATTGTACAGTACAAAGAGGAGCGATCGTGCGTTCATATTTGTTCAATAACGTCAAATGGGAAGTTTATTATTTTTTTCTCATGAAAATACATGTTCAAATATTATTCAGTTCTTTTTTCAAGGCAGTACTAATAAAAATATTTCTGTTAGACACTATGGTGCTGATATACGATAGCGATCAAGAGGGACAAGCTATTTACGATAACCATCAAGGGTGACCAGCATTTTTATGTAAAAACACTGCTGAAAAGCTGTTTCATTGGATGTAACAATTATTTCAATTAACCTTAGAAATTATTACAGCAGAGTCCATTGAATATCTGGCCTGCTAAATCGTACGGACCCGACATGGAGACACGGGGGCAGGAAACTGGCAATCCAGACGTTTCTCAAACACACAGAGACATGGAGACACGGGGGCAGGGAACTGGCAATCCAGACGTTTCTCAAACACACAGAGACATGGAGACACGGGGGCAGAGAACTGGTACTCCAGACGTTTCGCAAACACACAGAGACATGGAGACACGAGGGCAGAAAACTGGCAATTGAGACGTTTCTCAAACACACAGAGACATGGAGACACGGGGGCAGAGAACTGGCAATTGAGACGTTTCTCAAATCAAACACACAGAGACATGGAGACACGGGGGCAGAGAACTGGCAATTGAGACGTTTCTCAAACACACAGAGACATGGAGACACGGGGCCAGAGAACTGGCAATTGAGACGTTTCTCAAACACAGCCATTACATTCATAGCTCAATCGCTATGTGTCTAATGCCTTGAGATTTCCAAACCGAACGGTTGCCGTGTCAATGAAACTGTAACTAAACTCAAGATGCCGAGCCGTCCCACCGAGAAGTCCCACGAGACTTGAAGTGCTCGTTACTAACATGTGTTAGTGACATCCGGTGCCACAATGCACGATCTGACTCCTTGACAGCCAAACTAACAGACCCAACTGGTGCAACTTGTACCCAAGCCACAAATAGTCACGTGATGGGATATTTTGTTCTTGTCCTCCATCCAGCCATTGAAACAATCGTCCCCCTTTCGGGATTTCGCGCTTACCTCCCGCTCGGTGCAATTTCCGTTCATCGGCGTCATCGCATTTTAGGGAATTCCCGGTCGGAAATGATTAAATTTGTCCGTCCCCGTCCCCGGCTCACTACGTCGCTCGGACCCGGCATTTTCTGACCGTTGTATTCCGCAACTCAACCATCGATGATTGCGACTTCTCTCCCTTGATACAACGGGGGAGCACTCTGATTGATTCTCTTTCTGCACTTTTCACTCGGCGTTTTGTCCTGATATAATCTAGCAATTTACAAACATCCTTATATTGTCCAGCCATTTACAAACATCCTTTTATTGTCCAGCCATTTACAAACATCCTTTTATTGTCCATCCATTTACAAACATCCTTTTATTGTCCGGCCCTTTATAAACATCCTTTTATTGTCCAGCCATTTACAAACATCCTTTCATTATCCGTCCAGCCATTTACAAACATCCTTTCATTATCCGTCCAGCCATTTACAAACATCCTTTCATTGTCGGTACAGCCATTTACAAACGTCCTTATATTGTCCAGCCAATCACAAACATTCTTATATTGTCCAGCCAGTCACAAACGTCTTTATGTTGTTCAGCCAATCACAAACATTCTTATATTGTCCAGCCAGTACCAGCGGCCGGCAGCGTCTTATGTTGTTCGCCCCTTTACACGCGTCCTTGCATTTAGTCAACAAGATAAGGAAACAAACAGTTCACCCATCTGTTAGTCTGTTTATTTATTCTTTTGTGAAGGACCTCAAATGTACATATTGGTGTACATTTTTTAAAAATCCCGCTTTTTGTGTACTAGATTTCGAATTTTCTACTCTGTACTGTTATTGACCAAAACAAAATTTTAGAAATAATTATAGATTTTAATGTCTAGTAAACACATAAAAAATGTGCTTTAAAAAATTAGCCCAAGTCGTTAATAATACACAAACTTGATGCCGACTATAAGGAAGTGCAACTCATGTGGTAATCCAGTTATTTCAGACTGTTACCGAGTGAAAGCCCTCGCAGACGATTGTTTTAAAACAAATTAAATGAGTCAGATATTGCTGGTGTATGGGTAAATGATCAATCATTCTTTCAATAATGAGCGAGCTGTCAACATATATGTACACTAGGTCAACATAACTGTACACGGGGTAAATATAATTGTACACCAGGTCATATCCTTGTATAATAAGTCAATAGTACTGTGCAATATGTCAATATCTATGTACCTTGGGCCACTATTTATGTAGACCAGATCAATATCTACGTACACCAGGTCAATATCTATGTACACAAATTGACATTGTGTACATAGATATTGACAATGTCTATTTACACAAGGTCAATGTATATGTACACCAGTGAATGTCTATGTACACCAGGTCAATGTCTATGTACACCAGGTCAATGTCTATGTACACAAGGTCAATGTCTCTGTACACAAGGTCAATGTCTATGTAAACCAGGTCAATGTCTATGTACACCAGGTCAATGTCTATGTACGCCAGGTCAATGTCTATGTACACCAGGTCTATTTCTATGTACATCAGATCGATGTCTATGTACACCAGGTCAATGTTTATGTACAGGTCAATGTCTATGTACACCAGGTCTATTTCTATGTATATCAGGTCAATGTCTATGTACACCAGGTCTATTTCTATGTACATCAGATCGATGTCTATGTACACCGGGCAGTGTCTATGTACACCGGGCAGTGTCTATGTACACAAGGTTAATGTCTATGTACACAAGGTCAATGTCTATGTACACCAGGGCAATGTCTATGTACACCAGGGCAATGTCTATGTACACCAGGTCAATGTCTATGTACACCAGGGCAAAATAGAACTAAACCTGTGTTAAATGCCAATCATTTTTGAGTGACGTCGTCAAACATTGAAAAAGAAACGATTCAAACTAGGCAACTTTTCCTTGTGACGTCAAATATTGATTTTGCCTGAGCAGCTGATCGAGATAAATATAAATATTTAAGCAAGAGAAGATAATCTCGACTTCGAATGATAACTTTTTTTTTGTCCTTAAAAATATCAACGGGTCAAGACATATCCTTAAATCGCACTTACTGGTCAAGACATATCCTTAAATCCCACTTACTGGTCAAGACATATCCTTAAATCCCACTTACTGGTCAAGACATATCCTTAAATCCCACTTAGTGGTCAAGAGATATCCTTAAATTCCACTTACTGGTCAAGACACATCCTTAAATCCCACTTACTGGTCAAGAGATATCCTTAAATTCCACTTACTGGTCAAGACATATCTTTAAATCCCACTTACTGGTCAAGACATATCCTTGAATCTCATTTACTGGTCAAGACATATCCTTAAATCGCACTTACTGGTCAAGATGCATTTTTTTATTTATTCTGGTCACTACTTCAGTTATCCCGCAAACTGTCCAAGACTTATGTTTTCCCAAAAACTGGTCAAGACTTATGTTACCTACATACGGGTCTGGACACTAAATGTTATTTCCAATGTTCCCTCTAAGGTTCCTTTGTCAGTCTGCAAAGTAAGAAACCTCATTAAGCAAAGTTGAACAGCATTCAATTTTTTTGTGTGCAAAATCTTACACCCACGACTAGAGATTTTATATTACCACTAGATTGTGCCAGGCGCCGTGGCGCCTGCGGCGCCCCCGTTTTTTGGGCGCCTACGGCGCCAACCTTTTTTTTAAAGACCAACTAACTTGTCCTTTTTTGATAAATACGAATTATTAAACTTTCTGAAATGTACGCAAAGTATTTATTTAATAATAATAATAGGGGTTGTATTTTGAGTACCGATGCACACAAAACAATGACGTCATCATATTAAATATTTTTACAGCGGTCATCAACACACGATTTTTCAACTAAACTAACTGCTGTAGACTGTCGTACATCGCTCCTCAGCGTTTCAACTAAACTAACTGCTGTAGACTGTCGTACATCGCTTGAGCGTTACGTTACAAACAAACATATAGAACCACACCACTGGGTGTTTATATATATAATTACCAAAATTTGCTGCGCGTTAATTCTAAACTACAGTCAGATTTCTGCGCAGCCACTCGGCCCCAAGGGAACATTCGTTATACGACTAATTGGTCAAGACATATTTTGTTTTCTTACACACTGGTCAAGACATATCATTGATAACCAAATACTGGTCAAGACACATCATGTAGAATCTTTTCCCCATTGCAATTTACATGTCCATTTTTGATACCTCCTCCTTTTTCTTATATCCTGTGTCATTCTTTGTTTGTTGTTTTTCCTTTTGTTTCATCTTTAAGTAATATTTTTTTAAAAATTTAATTTTAATGCTTATACAAGTATGTTAAATGTACTGATGAAGACATTAGACGAAACGTTTACTGCTGTATTAGTTAATAATAAAGCTTAAAGTTATAGTTTTCATTACACAATTTGTGTATTTTGTATTTTATTTAAAAGATTTTATCGCAGTCCTCTTCTATATGATTTGACCCCATCAACTAGTCCAGTCTAGTCATAGACTCCCATCACCACACTTTCTCTGGGCACAAGGCTGTCCAAAGGTCATTCCTGGGAAGTACACAAAGATTGACATTTCAATTATCTATGGTATCAGTATTAACGACCATGCTTTGATCTCGAACAGTTACATACAAAAATATGTAGGCAATATCGTCCCCACCCTCCTCATCTGTATACTGAGCCATACAACGAGGTAGTCGATACTGAGCCACACAACAAAGTAGTCGATACTTAGACACACAACCAAGTAGTCGGTACTAAGCCACACAACCAAGTAGTCGATGCCGAGCCACACAACCAAGTAGTCGATACTACGCCACACAACCAAGTAGTCGATACTGAGCCACAGAACCAAGTAGTTGATACTGAGCCACACAACCAAGTAGTCGATACTGAGCCACACAACCAAGTAGTTGATGCTGAGCCACACAACCAAGTAGTTGATACTGAGCCACACAAACAAGTAGTCGATACGAAGCCACACAACCAAGTAGTCGATACTAAGCCACACAAACAAGTAGTCGATACGAAGCCACACAACCAAGTAGTCGATACTAAGCCACACAACCATGTAGTCGATACTGAGCCACACAACCAAGTAGTTGATACTGAGCCACACAACCAATTAGACGATGCCGAGCCACACAACCAAGTAGTCGATACTAAGCCACACAACCAAGTAGTCGATACTGAGCAACACAACCAAGTAGTTGATACTGAGCCACACAACCAAGAAGTGGATATTGAGCCACACAACCAAGTAGTCGATGCCGAGCCACACAACCAAGTAGTCGATACTAAGCCACACATCGAAGTAGTCGATACTGAGCCACACAACCAAGTAGTCGATACTGAGCCACACAACCAAGTAGTCGATATTTAGCCACACAACCAAGTAGTGGATACTGAGCTCCACAACCAAGTAGTCGATACTAAGCCACACAACGAAGAGTCGATACTTAGACACACAAAGTAGTCGATGCTGACAACATGAGCAAATCAGAAACGTCATTGACGTCACATACAAAAGCAAGGCTAAGGGACAAAAAAACTTTTTGGAAAAACATTCGACATGACAGTGATCATAAATTTTGTCTTTACTTTCCTCCATTTTTTTGTTTTTCTGGCCACATTTAAAGTGTAAAGATGAGAAACACTTAAAACTTGTAATGTTAAGTTGTCAAGGTGATGAAAAGCCGATCAGAATGGCTGCGTGTATATTGAAGATCTCATCACGTATGCAGGGCTCCCACTGACACAGTTCAGCGACAAATGTTCTCGGAGCATCGCATCCACATTTACACATTTTAAAAGCTTTCATACAGCTTTCTACCCTCGCAACTTTCAACAACAATAATTAATTTTTATTTGTTCTCTTAGAAAATTTGTCTATTGTAATCAACACTTCGACACCACTATTGACACTAGCAAATTAGAATGTTCTATAACATAATCTAAGTTTGAGTGCTTGACATCATTTATTCTATTCTTTATTTAACAAGTTTCCAATGCGATATTTCAAATGGTTTCCTAAATATTTTTTGTACTAAGTACATTTATGACCCATTGTCAGTCTCATTCTTGTTTAAAAATATTTTTACTCTATGAAGTATCAATCCCCACTTATCATACAGTATCATTCCCCATTTATCATATAGTTGCATTCCCCACATATCATATAGTATCATTCCCCACTTATGATACAGTTTCACTCCCCACTTATCATGTAGTATTATGCCCCACTTATCATAAATAGTCAATCCCTACTTATCATAAAGTGTAAATCCCCGCTTATCATACAGTATCATTCCCCACTTATCATACGGTATCATTCACCATTTATCATACAGTATCATTCCCCACTTATGATATAGTATCATTCCCTACTTATCATATAGTATCAATCCCCACTTATCATATAGTGTCATTCCCTACTTATATTACAGTATCGATCCCCACTTATCATATAGCATCTTTCACCACTTATCATACAGTATCAATCCCCACTTATCATGCCATATCATTACCCACTTATCATACCGTATATTCACCACGTATCATACAGTATCATTCCCCACTTATCATAAAGCATCATTCCCCAATTATTATACTGTATCATTCCCCATTTATCATACCATATCATTCCCAACTTATCATACAGTATAATTCCCCACTTATCATACTGTATCATTCCCCACTTATCATACAGTATCATTCCCAACTTATCATTCAGATACCATATCATTCCCCACTTATCAAATAGTATCATTCCCCACTTATCATTCTGATACCGTATCATTCCCACTTATCATACAGTATCAATCCTCACTTATCATACCATATCATTACCCACTTATCATTCCAATACCGTATCATTCCCCACTTATCATAAAGTATCATTCCCCACTTATCATACCGTATCATTCTCCACTTATCATACCGTTTCATTACCCCTTATCATACAGTATCATTCCCCTCTAATCATACAGTACTATTCTAACTTATCATTCCGATACCGTATCATTCCCCACTTATCATACAATATCATGTCCTTGTTCACTGATCGTGCCATGTACTTAACATTTAATTATTTTAAAATATCTATCAGATAACGGCCCCATGCGGCCCTGTCAACAAGTGAATATGGACAGTACAGGCCCTGTTACTGGGCCTTGTTCTTGAGATAGATGGGATGATAGTGGTACAGACTGAAGCTTCTTGAGATAGATGGGATGATAATGGTACAGACTGAAGCTTCTTGAGATAGATGAGATGATAGTGGTACAGACTGAAGCTTCTTGAGATAGATGGGATGATAGTGGTACAGACTGAAGCTTCTTGAGACAGATGGGATGATAGTGGTACAGACTGAAGCTTCTTGAGATAGATGGGATGATATTGGTACAGACTGAAGCTTCTTGAGATAGATGGGATGATAGTGGTACAGACTGAAGCTTCTTGAGACAGATGAGATGATAGTGGTACAGACTGAAGCTTCTTGAGATAGATGGGATGATAGTGCTACAGACTGAAGCTTCTTGAGAAAGATGGGATGATAGTGGTACAGACTGAAGCTTCTTGAGAAAGATGGGATGATAGTGGTACAGACTGAAGCTTCTTTCTCTGAGGCCTGGGGGTTTAGGAGACTGCTAATAGGCAGAATGAAGATTTTTATTACACTGGGTCATTGGATCTGAACATTTGAATTATCAGGCCCCTAAATGTGTGATGTTATACAACGGCCCTTCAATGTATGATGTCATACAACGGCCCTTCAATTTGTGATTTCATACAACGGCCCTTCAATGTGTGATGTCATACAACGGCCCTTTAATGTGTGATGTAATACATCGGTCCTGCAATGTGTGATGTCATACATCGGCCCTGCAATGTGTGATGTAATACATCGGTCCTGCAATGTGTGATGTCATTCATCGGCCCTGCAATGTGTGATGTCATACATCAGCCTTTCAATGTGTGATGCCATGTAACGTTGATAATTAACACGTTGGCGACCACTCAGCCCAATGACAACAGGCGGTCAGCATTCAGTCACCTGCTTTAGGAACCAGGAGTCATGTCAGATATGTGGGCCCGATATCCGAACACTTTCGTGGGTTAAGCTGAAGCTAATGGGGGTCAGGCTAAATACGGGAACACACCCGCTGCAAAATGATGGGTTAGACCCAATCCCGCAAGACAACTGAGACGCCGAGATAACAGTAAGAGAGCATTTATTTTGCAACAATTCATCGAGCATTTGATAGATGACCTGGAATCCGTCTTTGTCAACGGACGGTTTAGAAGTTTCCCCGGCTATAGGGGTCAGAGATCTCGAGATTTTTGTGTGGCGCAGAAATGGGGTCCACGGTGCTGCTAAACAATACAGTGCGCAACATATTAGCATTTAGGGATCAAGGACTCGACGGATCTCTTCCACCAAGTCTTAGCACAGAGTTCTTCAGCTGGTGAGCCGCGTGTCAGTGACACAGTGGGTGCTACGTTTAGAGTTTAGATGGTGTCAGTGGCACAGGACGCGTTACCTTTATAGTCGAGATGGCATAAAATTATTCAATGCAATAATTTATTAAAGTCCTAATTTATCTGAACTTTTCCTAATTTCGCGAGCTGTTTTACCAAAGATATTAATGTCAAGGTCAAACCACCACACATCAGACAATTAACGTCAGACATGACCCAGAATAGCTCTCTCTTGGCTGACCTCACTACCTAGGGCAAAAAATAAAGTCTTTCCAGACTAGCGATCTGATCTTGGCAGACTTCCTCATGTCTGTGTCATGACGTCATAGGACAGCCACTTTTTTCTAGGTGAGAGCGGGGGAAGAGCGAGGTTTGTATCATTTGTAATGTAAATTGACAGATGTCAAGATTGCACATGTCAACGTCAGGGCTCCATTGCACATTGGTGGCTTTATCGCGCCTCCACCGGCACGGGGCTGGGGGTAGGGGCGTCGGGAGGCGGATGTGGACATTACGGAGGGGGGGGAGACCAGACAAAGCCTTCTGTTTAATATTCGTTAGCATAAGCCATGAAGTAATGGCAGTCTTTTGTAAGGAACGGGCCTATTCTAAACTGGACATTTGAGGTTATTGTTGAATTAATGGAGACACAATATAAGTTACTAACAACATACATCAAGCACACACACACACATCATACATCAATCACATGCACCATGCATTAGTCGAACATACCATACAACAATGAAAAACACAACACTAAACACATCATTGTAAAGATTTGTTTGCTATATCGTAACGACTGTATTTAAAATACTTGGCTGTTTCCACTGCCCACTAGCTTCCCACTGACCACTAGCTGCCCACTAACTGCCCACTAACTGACCACTAGCAGCTGGGTAATAAACAAAATCGCTCATAACATGGGTAGCTTACCATTTGAAGAGTTAATTGTGATTGAAGATTTTTATATCAGGAATTTGTAATTGTTAAAAGATTCCAATGGGACCACAAAGTGTTGTTGTATGATGTGTGTGATTGACAGTCTTTGGCCCTTCGAGCCGGTAGATACAGTCCGTCATCCGGCACGTCCTTACAGCCAATCGAAATCAAGAGCTCATCGGAAAATCATAACGGCGCCCCAAGAAGAGGCAACTTAAGAAATAAGGTCAAGTTCACTAAGCGAGAGCCAATCACATTCGTCAAAAGAGATCAAGAGTTTGTTCAGCGACTTCCAGTCTGGGAGAAGTTGACAAGAGAAGATTGTGGGAGAAGTGGAAAAGAGAGGACTGAGTGTAGAAGTGGACAGGAGAGGACTGAGTGTAGAAGTGGACAGGAGAGGACTGAGTGTAGAAGTGGACAGGAGAGGACTGAGTGTAGAAGTGGACAGGAGAGGACTGAGTGTAGAAGTGGACAGGAGAAGATTGTGGGAGAAGTGGACAGGAAAAGACTGAGTGTAGAAGTGGTCAGGAGAAGATTGTGGGAGAAGTGGACAGAGAAAGATTGTGGGAGAAGTGGACAGGAGAGGACTGAGTGTAGAAGTGGTCAGGAGAAGATTGTGGGAGAAGTGGACAGAGAAAGAGTGTGGGAGAAGTGGACAGGAAAAGACTGAGTGTAGAAGTGGTCAGGAGAAGATTGTGGGAGAAGTGGACAGAGAAAGATTGTGGGAGAAGTGGACAGGAAAAGACTGAGTGTAGAAGTGGTCAGGAGAAGATTGTGGGAGAAGTGGACAGAGAAAGATTGTGGGAGAAGTGGACAGGAGAGGACTGAGTGTAGAGGTGAACAGGAGAAGATTGTGGGAGAAGTGGACAGAAAAAGATTGTGGGAGAAATGGACAGGAGAAGATTGTGTGGAGAGGTTTGTGATAGAAGTGGACTGGAGAACCCAGTGTGAGAAGTTGACAGGAGAGGATTGTGCTGTTGGTTGGTGCTTCTCTGTAATAATCTCGGCAAGGCTGAGAGTTAAAACATTCGAACTCTCTGCTATGAGTGGCGTCATGTAACCCACGTGCCTCATGAATCAAATTGGCGCCTTTTCAGGTCAACCCTAGCTTGTCACTCGGATTGGCCGCTAATCACAGGCGTCCACTACAGTCCGGCTTTCTGCAGGTTAAACTGATTATTACTGGCCTAGCGTGATGCTCTGCTGTGAATCTGTCAGCAAGATGGGATTTCGCATAGCTCCTGTCCCCCCAATGTGGAGAGACACTGTGCAATTAAGGCAAGGTTTGATGACGCGGTCCCTTCCATGGATCGCGTCACGGTCATCACGGTCAGCTAATTTAGGCATCGTGGGCCATGTCTGTGGTGATTTACACTACTGATCTCAAACAGTCTCCTCTACCCCTGCCCACCCCACGCCCACACACTTCCCCGAGTTATACATGGCATGCGAGTAGTCTGTCTTTTCTGATAATCGATTGTAAAGACCAAACAAATTATTCAGGTAATAAAAAAATACATTTAATACATATTATTATATATTATATATTAATATCGTAAAAACGTGAAGTTTTGGGATTTTCGAGTCGCAGTGAAGAAATTTTTTCATGTTCTTCATAAATACTGGAGAACCCTCGGAGATATAACCAGAGATTTAGCCAGGTCTGCAACATAAATCAGAATTTACCTGGAGCTGAAGGTAGGTGTTTAGGATCTAGCCCACGTTAAGCCACAATAGCACATGTTCATGAATGACTATTGCTGAAAACAGTCCAACGTTGACTGGAAAGAAGATGGGCGCCGCCGAGTCCACCAAGCTCGGAGAGAGTTCTAATGGAAACACTAAAACACCCAACGTCCACAATGTTATGGGACCCGATAAAAAGTTGAAGAAAGCAGCAGCCTGTATCATTTTTACAAATTAGATGAATAACGGACTTAGTTCTGAAGGTCCACTCCAGGAATCAATTCTGCTCGGTGGCACTACATTTCAGTGGCGTGATAAAACTAATAAGAGTTTCTAGGTATTTATCCGACGTTTAGCCTCATACAGTGAAGAGGGGTTTCTTGGCTTTATGAATCATTCTCGCCCTATGACATATAAACATAGTAGTCAAATGTATTCAATAAAAAAAATGGGGCTGCAAGTCTTCTCCAGTCAAATGACGAGTTTTGGTTACGACAAAAGTATTACCATAATTTCAAATTAAAAATTCCTTTATTATATCACTCATACAACTTTTCTTGTCACATATTGTTCTCCAAACTACATAGTGACATCTGGACAAAAACTTTATTTTATCACTAAAACATCCTGTCTTGTCACACATCTCGCACTAGCCGTTCAACATCGTCTTTTTTTATCATCATTGAGATGTTATGTCAAAACGTTTCTCTTCAGTTCATCCTGAGTTATCAACATTGTGCTTATTTTAAAAGATCCGAGGCTCAAAGGTTGACAAGGAAAACCAGCTTTTTTTTTTTTTACTGGCATAGTAGCTGAAATAACTATTATCCTGATATCAGCACTCTTCCTATTACCCCAACACTTTTTTGAAGACCCTAGCACTATTTTCATGACCCCAGCACTATTTTCATGACCCCAGCACTATTTTCATGACCACACCACTATTTAATCAGCTATTTGGCAAATTGTGAGCGCTGCTAACATCTCTCGTCATCGCCAGATTACCTGCCACTGTCTTCTTATTCATCTCAGCACAATTGCGCATCCTTCTCTATGTAGAAATTCCAACTTCAATCCATTTCAGTTATCCATTACATTGATACATTTCAGTTATCCATTACACTTATCCATGAAAATTTAAAAAACGAACTGAAATTCGGTATTCTAAAAAAAATCATACACGAATCCACATCTCACACAGCTGATTGTTGAGCCTCTTGTGTTATTTGTTATTGTTTGTCTCTATTTCATGTAGCCATATTACCACTTTTAGCCGAACACCACGTCATACAACTCTAGTAGTTTGTCTCTATTTCATGTAGCAATATTACCACTTTTAGCCGAACACCATGTCATACAACTCTAGTAGTTTGTCTCTATTTCATGTGGCCATATTACCATTTTTAGCCTAATGCTAGCAGTTAACCTTCAAAGAGTACTCAATAACACTCGACCAATTATTGGCAATCTCGGCTCAGGGGTTGGGGTGGCAAGATGTTTTCCAGCGCCCCGGGTGCGGAACCACACAGACATTGGCTGTAATTTCGCCTGGGGGAAATATCTTTTAATGAACGCTTCCAAACACCTCTAGTCAGTGGCCAGTTTGACAACGACGACACGTTTACAATAGTTTGACCACTGGTTTGAACAATTGTTTGTTCAACAAGATCATCTCAGACCTTTTAGCCGTCGATGACCAATGTGTGGTTCAAATGGACGCAATCTAATCGTTAAGGAGACAATCAATGGTGACCACCCCTCACGGCTCCTGTTATGTTGGTGTCTTTCAGTTGTCACTCCAAGCAACCGTTGTTTGATGGTGTCTGTCAGTTGTCACTCCAAGCAACCGTTGTTTGATGGTGTCTTTCAGTTGTCACTCCAAGCAACCGTTGTTTGATGGTGTCTTTCAGTTGTCACTCCAAGCAACCTTTGTTTGTTGGTGTCTTTCAGTTGTCACTCCAAGCCACCGTTGTTTGTTGGTGTCTTTCAGTTGTCACTCCAAGCAACCGTTGTTTGTTGCTACCAATTATACCATGAATATTTCAGACGACACGCTAATTGTGACACGATTCCCTCCCCTCCGTGGCTATTGACTCTCGCCTCATCTCTGTCTGCAGTCCACCCAGACAATGCAAACACCCCGACATTGAGCTGGGCCCACAACTTGAGGTCATATTCATGTCATCCTAAGCACGTGGACCAGACGCTGTCAGGGGTCTTGGGACTGGACACAAATATGGACGCTGGCAGAAACGTCTCGCTTTCAATTTGAACTCTACTGGCAGAGAATTCACTTTCTTAGAACGGGGGTTTTCAAATAAGTTGGCCGAGATTTGACTTTGTAAGAATAGGTTTCAACTCTATTGTTTACCCTGCCGCCGATTAGCCCCTGAAATAGACGGGGACACGTAGAGTACGACCGGGATTAAAACCTTCTCCGCCTCCTAGAAGCTAATGAGATGACATGTTAGCCGATATCTCCGTACGCCTGCCCTGGAGCTAAGCTCGGGGTGTCGGGATGTCTACAGTGAGAACCCCAGCGCACCACCTCCATTAAACACATGAATCAAAGCAGTAACAAGTGAATGTGTGTCCAGTAGTGAGTGTGTGTCCAGTAGTGAATGTGTGTGTGTCCGTTCAGTGCTTTAGTCGATCAATATTTTGACTTAAGTCTTGACATGTTCCGCTGGGAATCAGTTGAAGGAAAACACAGTCGATGCTGTCACTATGGCGTCATTTTCTCCGGATAGATTTTTTGAGCCTCGTTTTGAGATTTGTTTAAAATCAGAATGTGTTATAACATTTGTTAGCAGTTATCTCATCTGTTACAAACGCTCCTTCTATACAGAAGATTATTATTGTAGATTTGATGCGAGTTCTATTCGATATTGTCTCTTTGTTTGTTTTGTTGATTACAAAATATAAGTTGCTCCTTTCATCTCAACACGAACTTAAATCTTATGTTACAGAGCCAAACAAACACCAAATTTCCATACAAAGCCAATGCAAACATCATTTGAATAAACAACTAATACTTGTCTTGCACTGACCTCTCTCCTACCACGGTTGCTGATTTGCTATATTAGCCACGGAAAGACTGAATAAGACCCAGATTATCACAAGGAAGGCGGCAATCTGAGAACAGCTACACTTCAAGGACACGCGGAAAGAAGATTTTTTTTCATGAATGATTAATTGCGGTAGAAGAAGAATGGGAACAGAGCGGGTTTGATTGTTTAAAAACAGATTCTGTCAATATTGACGCATTGACCGCATTGCTTTGAAAAAATTCACACGATGGATGACATATTTATCTTCAATGTTCATGATACGAATGCAGGATTAAACGGTTAAATATACAAATAGATACATTGACAGTTCTATTTTTATTTTTGAAGACATCCAGGGAAGACACGGCCTTGGGGGAGTTTTAAAAAAAAACATTTTTTAGTTACCCCCTCAATGTAAAACCTGTTAAAAAATAGAAGGTTCTAATTTAGATTTATTCGGCACTTAACTTCTCTGACGATGCGAAAAATTAAAATGTATTTAAGGAATAAATTATAAGCATACTTTTGAACTTTAAAGCTCGAATATCTCAAAACTCGAAAATTCCACTTAGCCGTTTCTTCCTTTGAGGTTTTCATTCGCTATGACGTACGCTGTGTTGATATCGGACGACTTTGAATAATTAAAAAATTAAAATGATTCTCAGTAATCGAAAGTTGTTTCACAATCCTAGTGACAGTTTTTGCGCCAAAGTGAATGTTACCAGTGTTTGAGAACACACCACCCAATAGGCCTCTTATTCGCCTCTTCCACTCCCTTCCCCCACTACAACCATCACTCTACCCCCACCCCGCCACCCAACCATTATGTCCGAAAGTTAAACACACCAATCAGGGACAGATTTATCCAACTCCACCCCCCACCCCCCAAAAGCAGCAGACGATTTGACTCAGCCACTAATTTGCCAAAATGGATGAGGACAGGGGAGTGAAAGGGCGGTCACTGCTCGGCAAGTTCGCCCTCACCAGACGATACTAGGACTTTCCCCAATGAGGGTTACGGTTCTTGTTGTTTGTAAGTAGGCTCAGAGCCAAAGAAGAGAGAGAAAGTGGAGCATGTTGTATCAATATCGTCTTAAACACAAAGTTAGGCCTGTTTTATACTGTACTACAGATAATTTGTCAAATGCATTTTATTTGATTACTTCCCCTGCATTATCTTAGTAAATACCGAAGCGACAAAGTAAGAAGATGTGGACCAGTTCAATACATATCTATTGTATCTGTGTCTTGTTCAATACATATCTATTGTATCTGTGTCTTGTTCAATATATATCTATTGTATCTGTGTCTTGTTCAATACATATCTATTGTATCTGTGTCTTGTTCAATACATATCTATTGTATCTGTGTCTTGGTCAATACATATCTATTGTATCTGTGTCTTGTTCAATACATATCTACTATTATCCGATGTCTTGTCATTGACTTAACTGAATTTTAAAGTCATTTTCTCACAATTGTAAATATCTACTACTAGATATTCCCCGTAGCGTAGCAAACGCCTCAAACTTGCTCATTGACAGGGCAAAGAAAGGGAGGAAAAGAACGAACTCAACTACAGCACGAAGAAATCAACGCGAATGAACGTCTCCGGGTAGGAGGTGTCGCTGATGCATTGATGTCTCGAGACATGCGCACTATTTGCGCACCAACCTAGCTTAACAATCATAAACTGTGATTGGCCGAAGCTAGCGAGAGACAGCTATGTTTGAATATTAAACAACCCGTGAAAACTAATTTTCGACTATAAATATCTGATAGTTTGGGTAGGGATAAGGTATTAATAAGATAATAAGCGCGGGGCCCTCTGCGGCCTCATAGGCTGCAGTAGCCCAAGACCGGCCCAGCATTACGGTACATATCAGCTACGTTTATCATTAGAAGAAACTTTGTTTAATTTATTTTGAAAATTAATTTCGAAAGGATGTGTCTTGAGTGCAGTCTTGATGGCCTTATTAGTAGTTTGAATACTGCGGTTGTGTATTGGTAGAGAATTCCATTGTTTACATAAATATAGTAACATACATTTAAGTATAATGTTAGGGGGACTAGACATTTTTGTGAGAATAAACACGTGACAGAGATTGTGCTCATTTTGGAGATAAGTTATTCTTTAAAATGGAGGGTGTTTTAAAGACTTTTGTGATGTTGTATATACAAGATGCCATGGACCAGCTCTACAGCTAAGCCAAGAGTTTTACAGATGCATGTATTGTTTTAAAGACTTTTGTGATGTTGTATATACAAGATGCCATGGACCAGCTCTACAGCTAAGTCAAGAGTTTTACAGATGCATGTATTGTTTTAAAGACTTTTGTGATGTTGTATATACAAGATGCCATGGACGAGCTCTGCAGCTAAGCCAAGAGTTTTACAGATGCATATATTGAGATTTAAATCGGTGTCAGTAAATGCAGATGTTGATTTTGGCAAATCTTTTTTAAAAAAGATGGTCGCATAATTGCTACTCGCCTGCTCCTCGATTCAGATGTCATTGTAATTATCGGGGATGAATGACATAATTATTCCTTTGCGTTATCCCACAACATCCACAAGAGTAGATAACTCTACGAGCTAATTTCTTGTATTGCATTATTCCACATTTACTGACGCTCTTCGGGAATAAATACCGAGATTCGGAATAGATGACCAGAAAACACAATTGCAATACAACGGCTTAATAAAATGTTTAAATAAAAGAAACATAATATAAAATCAAAAAAAACGAAACAAAACATTACTAAAATAACAAAGCAAAGAAAAAACAACCCGCGACATGAACACAACAAAATAAATCAAATTAAAAAGAACAAACAATAAAAACAAAACAAAACAAACTACACCCAGAGTTATTTTTTTTCTGTTCAATAAAGTGATGGTGGTGGGAAAGGTTCAAAGGAACAGCAAGCTCGACCATGATATCCGAGAGTCTGATAAGACGGCTTTTGACATAAGTTGGGCTCCAAATGGGCGAAGGGTGGCGGGGCGGTGCTCTGGGCCCCGGTAACAAGTCCTTGGCTTCCCATGGATTCGAGCTCGTGACCATCGGAGGGCCAGTCGAGTGTGCTTGCCAATCGACCACCGCGGCCCCCTGACTTTATAATCGAAAAACTTGATTTAAATGGCTCACTAAGAGAACACATTATAGAATAATGTTTATATTTTTAAAATTTACCCTTTTCATAATCTCTGCTGGCCGTGTGGAAGAGTTTAGGCTTGAGGTTCAAGTGTTGTCGGTGTGGAGTAAATGTACCCGATGTAAGATGGCTTGTACACACTGTGGAGGTGCATGTACACAATGTTGAGGTGCATGTACACACTGTGGAGGGGCATGTACACAATGTTGAGGTGCATGTACACACTGTGGAGGGGCATGTACACCGATGTGGAAGTGCTTGTACACACTGTGGAGGGGCATGTACACCAATGTGGAAGTGCTTGTACACAAATGTGCAGGTGCTTGTACACAATATGGAGGTGCATGTACACACTGTGGAGGTGCATGTAAATAATGTGGAGGTGCTTGTACACCAATGTGGAGGTGCTTGTACACCAATGTGGAGGTGCGTGTACACACTGTGGAGGGGCATGTACACACTTTGGAGGTGCTTGTACACCAATGTGGAAGTGCTTGTACACAAATGTGCAGGTGCTTGTACACAATATGGAGGTGCATGTAAATAATGTGGAGGTGCTTGTAACCAATGTGGAGGTGCTTGTACACCAATGTGGAGGTGCATGTACACACTGTGGAGGTGCTTTTACACCAATGTGGAGGTGCATGTACACACTGTGGAGGTGCATGTACACACTGTGGAGATGCTTTTACACAATGTGGAGGTGTATGTAAATAATGTGGAGGTGCATGTACACAACGTGGAGGTGCATGTACACACTGGAGGTGCATGTACACACTGTAAAGGGGCTTGTACACACTTTGGAGGTGCATGTACACACTGTGGAGGTGCATGTACACACTGTGGAGGTGCATGTACACACTGTGGAGGTGCATATACACACTGTGGAGGTGCTTGTACACAGTGTGGAGGTGCTTGTACACACTGTGGAGGTGCACGTACACAATGTGGGATTGCATGTACAAACTGGCGGGAGCGCATGTACCCATTGTGAGTGCATGTACTCATTATAGGGGTACATGGAGATGCTGTGAGGGCATGTAATCATTATAAAGGTGCATGTACATATTGTGGGTCTGAATGAATTCGGTTGTGGAAATTGTGTGTGTGTGGGGGGGGGGTAAATGAGCCATATTTATTTACGTCACAAATCAGTCACGGGCAGCTCATCACGTGATCCGCGAACATCACGTGCTCACACGTCATTGGACGAGTCACAAATTATCTGTAATACAAGTCTTTCTGATCTTCACCCTGTAGATGCGGGGTACAACAAAGGTTAGCTCCACCCACTTCCAAAAAGTTTTCTTTTTTGTAAATATATGCATATAAATCGCGTTCAGTAATCTGCGTGCACTGTTTTTCCCTAGATACTCTATGTTTTACTGACCAATATTATGTGTGAACCATTTTTAAAAAATAGAAAATTGGTCTTATCATTAGCTAGGAATTTGTAGAGTTTTAGGGACCCGGTGAATTAACCTCTTTGGGGGCCCCACATACATTGCGGTAGCGTGATATTTAATGTAAAAAAGTAATTCAGACACTAATTTTGGGGGCCACTAAAGTGAGGGCCCCGGGGGTTCTTTCGAATTTTGCTCCCTTCCCCCTCCCATGGCTACGCCACTGTATCATTGGAAGCTTAGCTAACTGCATTACGACGACTATTTAATTTAAGAGTTGTTGAGTAGCTTCGTAGCTACATGATCATCGGTAAGTTTTGTGACTTCTACCACTTGTCAAAATTAATCAACAGTCTAAATTACAATACTAAATTGGGGCGGTGCTTACATCTCGTGTCACGTGACATCATTTACCCTGTGCTACCAACTTCATCCAATGGTAATGACGGTTATATTTTTGTCTTTTATCAAATGTTAGACTGACATATATCATCCAATGGTAAACATGGGTTTCTCCAACCACAGTGATGTATTCAGGCACGGGGAGGGGAGGGGTAAAAAAAAGTATTTATGAAAGTAGATGTCTTTATGACAAATGGGGAAATGAGGTGTCTTAGGATTTTTTTTTAAAAAGTGGAATTTTTTCATTGCGTACAAACTATAGAAAAAGAAAATTAGCAAAATTTTACGCTGCAAGTCGCATTTTTTTGGGCTGCATTACAATTGTGTGACTGTTTTCTATAATATATAGAGAGAATTATGGCTATGTCACAGTGACATACGTATGTCGGGTTGATCTTTACCCATCCATCTTTTCGAAAGTTTGCGGGAAATTATTTATCACCGAATGATATGTAGTTTGTATGTGTGAACGTTTTGAGTTGTGGGGTGGATAGCTGGGGAGGTGTGTGTGTGAGTGTGTGTGTGTGAGATAGAGTGTGTGTGAGAGAGAGATGGAGTGTGTTTGTGTGTGTGAGTGTGTTTGTGTGTGTGTTTGTGTGTGAAAGTGTGTTTGTTTGTGTGTGATTGTGTTTGTGTGTGTTTGTGTGTGTGTGTGTGTTTGTGTGCGCGTGTTTTGTGTGTGTGTGTGTGTGTGAGTAAATTGCCTGAGAGGAGCCCACTAAAGATAAATGAATGGAGTCAATTTTTATTGTATCTTTGATTGATGTCCCCACGAGTCGTCTCTCCATTTTCTTCTCTTTAACGATAAAAGGCGGAGTGCTCTCATTAAAGAGATGGGAGCCCCCCTCCCCCCCACCACAATCTCCAGCGACACCTCTAGCTCAGAAATTCTACCCGCTCGAATCATTGTCGCAGACGAAAATCAGCAAGTGGACTTCACGAAAAATCTCAGTCCTCAAAATACACCTTAAAGACAGAATTCGATCCCTTGATGTCCTCAAAACGCTGCTATTATTCTACGGTTCTGACTTGGAGTTGAAAGGTCAAGAAACCGGAAATAGCCGCCGCCCTCTTTTCATCTGAGCTGGCAAAATGATTAGGGAATTCAACTGTAACAAAATTGGTCTTTTTGAAAGACTTTATTTGCTTATTTCGTAAAACTATTAGTCAGAGGGTATTCGGAAGCGGGCTCATAATCCTGCTTTGAGATTTGTTTGAAAATAGAAGCCCTGTAATTATTGGCCGGTCTCTCACTTCCGGCAGCGGTCACATGTCATTTGGATCAATTTAAAATTTACAAAAATGGTAACACGCAGAACAAAGCCATGCACTGTTATCTCAACCTACATCCGAACACATCGCGGTGTGTTCACAGTGTGTTCTGACTGCGTTTAAAATGTTTTGTGATGAAGTGGAAATCACTTCTCCCATTACACATTTTAAAATCCACACAATTTTAAAGGAAATAAAATTTCTAGCAAAACTACGACGGATTGGGTATCTGTCCTTAAACAATCTCCGATCCATAGTCGATCCCTCAAAAAGATTAGATCTCTTAGAGTCAATCAGAATCGATCTTTAAAAAAAAACAACTCGGTATATACAACAGTCCAACTCTTAGAGTCGATCTCTCAAACAGATTCGATCTCTCATTGTGACAAAAATCATCTTTCAAGGCACTGTAGAAGGGGGCCGGCGAAGAGGTCGATAGCGGAAAATCTGGCCGTACAACATTAAAGAATGGACAGGGATGAAACTGCATGAAAAAAAGTGGAGATGTGTCAATGCGCTACTCCCAACGACCGCAAAGGTCACGGGACTGATGATGATGAAGATGAATGAGTGCATCTATTCAGAGTGGATATCCTTTCAGAGTGGAACTCTTGTCTTCACCATTGTCAGTTGTATCAAAGTTTTCATACGTCTCAAATGATTTCACCCAACTGGACTGAGTCCTGACTACGCCCTTGACTGCTCCAATCTCGACCCAAAGATCACACACACATACACACACAGAAAGAGAGAGAGATACAGAGAGAGAGAGAGAGAAAGAGAGAGAGACAGAGGGAGAGAAAAAGAGAGAGAGAAAAAGAGAGAGAGAAAAAGAGAGAGAGAAAGAAAGAAAGAGAGAGAAAGAGGGAGAGAGAGAGAGAGAAAGAAAGAGAGAGAGAGAGAGAAATAACTAATGCTCTAAGTTTTAAAGTTTGTGTGGATTCTCTCGCAGACGTCAACAGAAAGATTGAGTAGCTTAGCGTAGTTGTAATATTTACAGTATCAATGCTGTGTGGCCCATTAGGAAGGAAGTGCTAAAATTATGTCTTCTTCTGTGGAGCCGAGAATAGTGGAAAATGAAATTTATCTTTAGAAAAGATTTTTCTGTTGAGAAAAGTGGAGTGCTTTTTTTTGGGGTGGGGGGTGGGGCGGGGACAGCTGTTTGATAACGTTTTGGTAAACTTGATAAACAAAGATATTGTCAGTGTGCACTACAGACTTCAACTTAGGTGGAACAGCCATTCCCCCCCCCCCATCAATCACCGATACACAGAAACTCCCAAGTTGACAATAATTCAGCAATATTCCGCATACAGAAATTCATCCCTCCACTCAATCTTACCAAAACTGTTTTTTGTTTGTTTTTTGCTTGTGACGTTTGTGTGTATGTGGCATTTGTAAGTGGCGTCTGTGTGTGACGTCTGTGTGTGACGTTTCTTTGTGTGACGTTTCTGCGTGTGAATGTATTCGTCCTCTAACAGAACTTACGGCAGTCACACAACCCCCCCCCCCCCGCACCGCCATTGTTAGCAAAGACGCCATCATTCTTAACGGCCGTGTTGTATTCCAAGAGCAGGTTGAATCAATAAACAACAGCGGCGTTTGGTAACGTTGGTTCACGTTGTCGTGTTTAAGGCTGTTATTTTAAAAAAAAAAAAAAAAAAGGTCATAACCATAAAAGGGGCGGAAGCGAGTCGCCTTTGAACTCTCAGTTTACGCTCGGAAATTAAAATTTCGGATTAAGTGGAATTTGTGGGTTGTGACCGACCAGAAATGTGAAGACTCGTGGCGGACTTGTGGAGTCGCCTTTAGGACTTGTTGAGTCTGATTTTGGACTTGTTGTGTCTTAATTTACTGTCACGGGGTCTCAAATCGTAGGCGTAGAGAAATATCCGAGTCACTGAGTCTGTGCCATACCGTATATTAAGTCAGTCATTGCAAAACTTTTGTCTTTTCTTCTTGTCGGAACTCAGAGGACAAACCTACGCAGGAACGAAGTCCTCTCCTTAGACACAAACTGTTGAATTCATTGGATTACATGAAAGAGAAAAAAAGATATGGCTATCACATACACGCCTCGCAAGGCTGATTCACTTAGTGATACAAGTTATCTCATACACGCCTCGCAAGGCTGATTCACTTAGTGATACAAGTTATCTCATACACGCCTCGCAAAGCTGATTCACTTAGAGATACAAGTTATCTCATACATGCCTCGCAAGGCTGATTCACTTAGTGATACAAGTTATCATCATACATGCCTCGCAAGGCTGATTCACTTAATGATACAAGTTATCTCATACACGCCTCGCAAGGCTGATTCACTTAATGATACAAGTTATCTCATACACGCCTCCTAATATCGCATTCATGCTGGGCGGCACCAGAAATCAGAGTTTCTTTCGTTCTTATCTTATCTGATCTTATATAGTACAGAAGATTATTGCGTCCTACGTACATCTATCGTTTGTGTTTAGTCCTGTATTCTTATTAGATTTTGAAATGATGATAAAGTGTTGGCTTTCCTGGTTTCTTCAGGCAACCCATACCACGCCCAAATACCGGACTGGAAGAAAGAAAACTTCATTGCGCTCTGTTTTGTTTGAATTGCTAAATATTAATCGTTGACATGAAGTCCTGAAAAAGGGACCCCACAATTTAGAAAAAAAAATTGAAAATTTCATCACAATAAATATGGTGGTGAAATATATTGTAATTGCTTGTAAAGCTTGCGTGTCCATAGGACGCCTGGCTAAAGAACCGTCGGCTCTGACACAATTTTTTTTTAAAAATAAAAAAGATGTTTGAAATATGTGCACAAAATGGGTTAGCCTTGCCGTCTGAGGGAAAGGAATATTCTAGTTTTCCCATTAACCCCCGCCCCCACCCCAATCTTTTAAAAATTATTTTTATCCCCCATGTCAGAAGCGTCTCTTGAAATCTCTCTCTCCGCGCCCCCACCCCCAAATTGCATAACGAGTAATTAACCCCCCACCCTCCTCCCCCGATTGAATCGCTGCAGTTAATAAGTTGACAGCTCCGGGCAGAGATCAGCTGGTTACACAAACCTTAAAAGGGGGCGGTANGGGGGGGGGGAGACTAGAGCAAGCGGTGCACGCCGTCAGCCAAGTAGGTGCACACCGAATCGCACCAAAATTTTATTTTTTTGGAGAAACTAAAAAGTACAAAAAGGTAAACGGTGCGAATAATACATTTTGAACGGCAGCAAACACAGATGTTAGTAGGCTTATGCAGAGTAACATGCATACATAATGAGTTTATACGGTAAGGAATGGACGTTGTTACTGAGGTCATATATGTGCCTAGAACTCGGAGTTACTGTGGATAATGAAGGCAATAATAACAGTCAGCAAGGGAAGATTCGAAGATAATAATAAAACTGAGTATATTTCCAATCCTACATTTGAGTTTGGTCGCCACCAGAAAAACTGAGTGGAAAGAGGACAGGGCAGGGGGGCAGTGACTCAGGTGGAGATCGTGAGAGGTGAAAGGATGTTGACCAAAAGGCCGGACCACCGCAGGACAATAGTAACACAAATAGTTTTGAAAAAAAAAGAATTTTTAAAACCTCAATTAAGACTAGTCATTTGTATTAGCTAAAAACTGAAAGTAATACGGTCAAAACTCACTGATAGCACTGTCACAGTGACAAGGTCTGCAGTCATTGATAGCACTGCCATAGTGATAAGGTCACCAGTCATTGATAACACTGCCACAGTGACAAGTTAACCAGTCATTGATAGTACTGCCATAGTGATAAGGTCACCAGTCATTGATAACACTGCCACAGTGACAAGTTAACCAGTCATTGATAGCACTGCCATAGTGATAAGGTCACCATTCATTGATAACACTGTCACAATGACAAGGTAACCAGTCATTGATAGAACATCGTCACTGAATACAATTTTATTTTATTCTAGCTTTTGATAATCCTCTTTATGAATTGTATATTATAATGTTAATACAAGTACAAATCGAGTGCTCTATTTTCAATCTTCAATAATTCACCATGTCAAACTCTATTTTGTGGTTGTAACTCGTGAAATTCTCCACAACAAAAGGCACACGCCGATAAGTTGTTTTTGTTGCAGAGGTGAGCTCCTACATTTCCCAAAGTGTGAATAATTGCTCCTACATCTCCCAAGGTGTGGATATTTGCTCCTACATCTCCCAAGGTGTGGATATTTGCTCCCACATTTCCCATGGTGTGGATATTTGCTCCTAAATTTCCCAAGGTGTTGATATTTGCTCCTACATTTCCCAAGGTGTGGATATTTGCTCCTACATTTCCCAAGGTGTGGATATTTGCTCCTACATTTCCCCAGGTGTGGATATTTGCTGCTACATTTCCCAAGGTGTGGATATTTGTTCCTAAATTTCCCAGGAACCAGATATTTGCTCCTAAATTTCCCAGGAACCAGATATTTCCTTCTTCATTTCCCAATGAGCGGATATTTGCTCAAAAATTAAAAAAGAACCAGATGTTTACGTCTACATTTCCCAATTAGCGGATATTTACTCCTACATTTCCTCATTGTAACTACTGTAAGGCTAAGGACTCTATTCTTGGTCTCAACGTTTCAGTCGTGCAGATCTGACAACAGGCTAAAACAGAAATACTTCCGAGCATCTTTCGGGGATTTAAACTTACCATGACACCAGCTCTCAAGTCTTTCTTTTATATTTCTTAAATTAAACTTATGCTTAATGTTACATTATGGAGTCAGGTTATTATAGATAACCCGAAGTGGACAAAAAATTCATTTCCTATCTTCCTTCACTGGTCAAACATAGTGGGTGAGATTGATTTTTTTTTCTCTTTTTCCTGCCCTTGTGCCGGACACTCGTGACGAATGCTTGAAATGGCGGGAATCTCTGGCCCTCTGTGATTAGAGCAGTCCGCGAGGATATCGTCAAGTTGTCCACATGTCGCTTTTAATGGTTTGTTTGCNATACGCGGGTGGGGGGGAAGGGGGCGTGGGAGGTTGGGGAGGGTGCAGAAAATGAGGTTTGTGTGAATAGCACTTGGAGAGGTTGTACATGTGTGTGTGTTATGTTCTCAGCACTCGGAGAGGTTATACACGTGTGTGTGTGTTATGTTCTCAGCACATGGAGAGTTTATACACGTGTGTGTGTTATGTTCTCAGCACTTAGAGAGGTTGTACAAGTGTGTGTGTTATGTTCTCAGCACTCGGAGATGTTATACACGTGTGTGTGTTATGTTCTCAGCACATGGAGAGTTTATACACGTGTGTGTGTTGTGTTCTCAACACTCGGAAAGATTGTACACGCGTGTGTGTGTTATGTTCTCAGCACATGGAGAGTTTATACACGTGTGTGTGTTGTGTTCTCAACACTCGGAGAGATTGTACACGCGTGTGTGTGTTATGTTCTCAGCACATGGAGAGTTTATACACGTGTGTGTGTTATGTTCTCAGCACTCGGAGAGGTTGTACACGTGTGTGTGTGTTATGTTCTCAGCACTTGGAGAGGTTGTACACGTGTGTGTGTGTGTTATGTTCTCAGCACTCGGAGAGGTTGTACACGTGTGTGTGTGTTATGTTCTCAGCACTCGGAGAGGTTGTACACATGTGTGTGCGTTATGTTCTCAGCACTCGGAGAGGTTGTACACGTGTGTGTGTTATGTTCTCAGCACTTGGAGAGGTTGTACACGTGTGTGTGTGTTATGTTCTCAGCACTTGGAGAGGTTGTACACGGGTGTGTGTTATGTTCTGAGCACTTGGAGAGATTGTACACGTGTGTGTGTTATGTTCTCAGCACTCGGAGAGGTTGTACACGTGTGTGTGTGTTATGTTCTCAGCACTTGGAGAGATTGTACACGTGTGTGTGTTATGTTCTCAGCACTTGGAGAGATTGTACACGTGTGTGTGTTATGTTCTCAGCAATTGGAGAGGTTGTACACGTGTGTGTGTGTGTTATGTTCTCAGCACTTGGAGATATTGTATACGTGTGTGTGTGTGTTATGTTCTCAGCAATTGGAGAGGTTGTACACGTGTGTGTGTGTGTTATGTTCTCAGCACTTGGAGAGATTGTACACGTGTGCTATGATAGAAATAACGTGTGGGGGTGGCGGTTGGTGATTGGTGTACGGTTATTGGGGAAGTAGCTGAGAAAGCATGGGTTACCTCAGATACAGAGAAGAAGGTCAAAGATTTCACTTTTAGGTGAAGTTCTTTTGATAGCTTCAGAGCTAAAATTGAGCTTAGTTCTGTCTCACTGGTGACATCGGCATGTACTGTTGACAATATATTATCAACTTCCACAAACTGAGAGCTGGATGAAAGGAACCTGATTTTTTTCATGAAAATATTGAACCATTCTGATAGTAAAATTGATACTGTATTCCAAATAAAACTGCTCTATTTTGATTGTAATACTGATACTATATTCCAAATAAAACTGCTATATTTTGATTGTAATACTGATACTATATTCCAAATAAAACTGCTCTATTTTGATTGTAATATTGATACTGTATTCCAAAATAAAACAACTCTATTTTGATTGTAATACTGATACTATATTCCAAATAAAACTGCTCTATTTTGATTGTAATACTGATACTATATTCCAAAAAAAACTGCTCTATTTTGATTGTAATACTGATACTATATTCCAAATAAAACTGCTCTATTTTGATTGTAATATTGATACTGTATTCCAAATAAAACAACTCGTCATCGATTGGCCACAGAGGTCAAAGTGTGAAGTAACCACTAGCAGAGAAGTACCGCGAAGAAGAGATTTATAAAAAAAAATTCTCTGGGGCTTCTTCTTGTCAGACCTCCACAAGATGACCAGTCGGACCGAGTCGCAGAACACTGACGGGCAAGTGAGCTGGTCTGTTCAGTAAATAGGAGGCATGTGTAGGGCTTTACTTGTCTCCAGCTAGGCTCTTAGTTAATGAGAGTCCACATCACAGACACGACTGAACCCTCGTCTTTTCCTGTAGTCTGTCTGTTGGTTATTCTTCACTTAATTTTCTGTGTGGGTCTGGCACAGTTTAACTTACACATTACACATTAGTATGCGTTTAGGCAAGTTTAACTTACACATTACACATTAGTGTGCGTTTAGGCAAGTTTAACTTACACGTTACACATTATTGTGAGTTTAGGCAAGTTTAACTTACACATTACACATTAGTGTGCATTTAGGCAAGTTTAACTTACACGTTACACATTAGTGTGCATTTAGGCAAGTTTAACTCACACATTACACATTAGTGCGCGTTTAGGCAAGTTTAACTCACACATTACACATTAGGGTGCGTTTAGGCATGTTTAACTTACACGTTACACATTAGTGTGCGTTTAGGCAAGTTTAACTTACTCATTACACATTAGTGTGTGTTTAGGCAAGTTTAACTTACACGTTACACATTATTGTGCGTTTAGGCAAGTTTAACTTACTCATTACACATTAGTGTGTGTTTAGGCAAGTTTAACTTACTCATTACACATTAGTGTGCGTTTAGGCAAGTTTAACTTACTCATTACACATTAGTGTGCGTTTATGCAAGTTTAACTCACACATTACACATTAGGGTGAGTTTAGGCATGTTTAACTTACACGTTACACATTAGTGTGCGTTTAGGCAAGTTTAACTTACTCATTACACATTAGTGTGCGTTTAGGCAAGTTTAACTTACTCATTACACATTAGTGTGTGTTTAGGCAAGTTTAACTTACTCATTACACATTAGGGTGTGTTTAGGCATGTTTAACTTACTCATTACACATTAGTGTGTGTTTAGGCAAGTTTAACTCACACATTACACATTAGGGTGTATTAGGCAAGTTTAACCTAGGCAAGTTTAACCTACTATTATAGCCAGTTATTGATTTATTCGATTAAAACGGATTAAATTTAAATTAAATTCCATTCAATTTGAGCTAGCAATTTTTTAAAAAAAATTAACACTTTAAAAATTACAAGTGATCAATGCAAAGTTGTGTAAAAATGTTGATGGTTGATGCAAGCAATTCATATTGGAATACATCGATCCCGTGAGAGTCTGATTTAAGTGATCTTTAGCGTGATCACAGGCCTCAAACATGATAGTGTGGAGTAAGGTGTAACGTTACCTTAGTAACGGGTGAAAGTTAGCGTAATCAAGGGCTACTTACATGTTAGTGTGGAGTAAGGTGTCACGTTACCTTAGTAACAGGTGAAAGTTAGCGTTATCAAGGGCTACTTACATGTTAGTGTGGATTAAGGTGTAACGTTACCTTAGTAACAGGTGAAAGTTAGCGTTATCAAGGGCTACTTACATGTTAGTGTGGATTAAGGTGTAACGTTACCTTAGTAACGGGTGAAAGTTAGCGTAATCAAGGGCTACTTACATGTTAGTGTGGAGTAAGGTGTAACGTTACCTTAGTAACAGGTGAAAGCTACCGTGACATGTCTGTATGAAAGTTAATGTCAGTGTGTTTTCAGCTTTAGAATCATCATATTTTAGTGGTGAAAATTAATTCTATAACTGATGGGTTTAAATCTCACGCCATATTTCTTGTCTACATATCAAGTCTAATGACAAGGAGGTTGCCAGTTTGGCCTTAAAATTTTCTGAAATTAATCCCGGACAAACGCCTAACAATTCATAGACACGGAAAAAAACAACAACGGGTTTAAAAAAAAAAAAAAAAAATCCTTTGTACAATCAAATTTTTTTAAAGTAACGTTTTAAGTTATTGAGCATTTAAAATGAAAATGACCATTTAAAAGAAGGCTTTTTTATCATGCGAAGTGTTGGGAAATAGGCATACTTTTCAAAGCAGACTATAATTCGGCTGATTATCATTTTCTTTACTTTTTTCTAAAAATGAATCCAATCCACAAAAATGTAAGAATCGAAATCTTTAATTTTTATAATAACTGCATAATTAACACCATCCTAGCTCCACTCAGTAACGAAACACGGGGTGGGTGGAGGTGAGGAAGGGTTATAGAACCAAGGGTACACAAAAATCGATGGGCTGTCCCAGCAGAAAACAAATACGCGCTTCTGTTTGATGAAATCTTGGAGTTTAATGAGTGAAGACGCAAGAATTGCCTCCAATCAGCGTGACCTGTCCTTTCAAAGGTCCAGGGGCGGAGGCAGATTTTGGTAAAGGAGTTGAGATGTCATGGGCGTCGTCCGTATGGCACAGAGAATTTAATTATACCTCCATTAGCAAATATGGGATAACTTCTACTGTATTCCTTCTTTTAATCAAGCCACTGCTTCTTCTCATTCACTTAAGGCATTATAAAATGATCAAAATCGTCAATGTTTCTGACCTTCTGGGTTCCTAATATCCATTTTTTAAAAAAATATAAGAAGAGCTAATTTGTGTACAGTTTTTTTTTATGTTTACGGTATTTTTAAATTAATAAATTAAAAACCAAACCTCAGTCCACAGAAACGAGGTTAATTAATTAACAGATTAGCTTCACAATTAACAATGTTCAAATGCCTTTATTCTTAAATTTTCTATGAATTCTATTTTCGTTGGTTTAGACATCTCACGGGCGAGAGAAAATCATTCGCATTAAAATTTGTAAAGAAAAATAAATTAATCAAATTTAATCTGTATTAAATTGCTTTTTTGTTTTGTTTGTTTGTTTGTGGAAAAGAAAAAAAACGTTGCTTTTTTTCCTGTCTTTTTCGGTGACTTTCAAATTTCATTTTATTTTACTACAAAACTCGATTGCTGCAAAAATATTCTACTACAAAACTAGATTGCTACCGTAGTATTATACCACAAAAGATTTTTTTTAAAAATAACAGCATTTTACTACAAAAGTCTGTTGTTCACACATCCTTGAGTTTTTGTATCATCAAGTAGTCGAATGCTGTAGCTAGGATAAACTTTTAGTCTAAGTATTTGTAGCATGAAGTAATCGAATGCTGTAACTACGATTACCTTAAATGTACGGATCATCATGTAATCGACGGCATCGATTTTAAACTATTTAGCCAATGACAAGGAGTATTTAGGTAATATTTTTATGTTGTAAAAAGTATTTTAGATCATAACAAAAATTAGCCCTCTGTAGATTTGTGATATTTTTATACTCTATCCAGTGGATGGGGAAAGGTGCTAGCGGAGGGGGGATAGCTTGAGTTCTGACGGGGAGGGGGGCATTGCTGCTACTCCTCACGTCCATAGCGAGGTTTTTAAAAGACATACTGGACACGAAGAGGCCTTTGAACAATTGTACTTGTACTCTACCCCTCCCTTCCCCGTGTCTATCATGAAAACATTACCGTGTTATTACAGGGATTGTGTATCAATCGCTAAGGGGTAAAAGCGAGTGTTCGTCTACATCTGTCATGCAATGGTTTGAATGCACGGGATAGCAGTGCTGAAATTCTTGTCATGGCGTAATGCTAGAACATACCCTTATTTGAGCTATCATAATATTTGATAATAATGATAATAATTTAATAATTTATACAGGGCAGTACCCCAGCAAACTGCTGGATTCACAGCGCAACATGCAGTCAAAAGAGATTTTTTTGTAGAGAATGGGCAGTCATGCCGTGACGCTATAACTTGTGCTGTCTAGAGCTGTCATTCCTTGATGCTATAAATTGTGCTGTCTAGAGCTGTCATTCCGTGATGCTATAACTTGTGCTGCCTAGAGCTGTCATTCCGTGATGCTATAAATTGTGCTGTCTAGAGCTGTCATTCCGAGACGCTATACCTTGTGCTGTCTAGAGCTGTCATTCCTTGATGCTATACCTTGTGCTGTCTAGAGCTGTCATTCCTTAATGCTATACCTTGTAGTGGTGTGGACACTTGGGGTAGAAGTGTTTTCAGCATCGTAGAAACTCAAGTAACTATTTCTCGAGTTTACATCCCAGTCAGAAGCTCCAACAATGTTTTTTACCAAATAGTATCCATCAATCAGCATAACAATAAGTTATTCGTATCTATTCAAGGCGTCTAACAGATAAATTCATTCACTCAGCGGTATCATATCATTCAATGAATACAAGTTTCATAAATACGCGGCTGGCTTGTCTTTCCGGGATCTTTACACACGCACAAATCAACATTTTACTCTCATCATTTAATCCCAACCTCACGCCCACGATGTTTACATTCATCAACATTTAATAGTCTTATTTCCTGGTCTTTTGTAGGTCACACGGAAGAATCAGGTGGTCAGACGTCCAGCGATGACAAGACAGAGTCCGTCCAGTCCAGGTCCAAGCGAGCCGGCCGCGTGATGGGCCGAGTGATACGGGGGCTCCACATGTTGAGGCTCGGAAAACGTGACGGTTCCCCATTAAGTGAGGACCCCGGGGACATAGAGGACGTCCTAAACATGATTGAGGCGTACCAGGAGCAGAACCCGGAGTACTACCTCAGCGGTGACGACAGGGTGCTATCGGAGGACGAGGTTGAGGCGCCAGAACACCACAGGTCGAGGAGGTCGACGGAGAACCCAGGCGCGGCCCCGCTAGAGGCTCAGCAATCACAGTCGTTCAAGGACAGCGGAGAGCATGAACTCAAAGTTGAAGAGGCGGAGCCCTATTTTTACTTTCCTGAAGAGGGGGGTGACTTTTATGACGGGGACCTAGCCGAGCTGCTCGAAGGGGGCAACGAAGATGGCAGCGCTGACAAACGCCAGGTTCCTATGCTTAGATTAGGGAAAAGGTCATTGAGTATGTTGAGATTAGGGAAGAGGGAAGATGACGAAGCTGATTTTGATGAGGAGAAAAGAAGTCTGAGCATGTTGAGGCTTGGAAAACGGGAGGATGACAGCTTTGAAGACAGTTTCGATGAGGAAAATGATAAGAGATCTTTGGCTATGCTTCGACTTGGTAAACGATCAATGAGCATGCTCCGTCTAGGCAAGCGACCAATGAGTATGCTCCGATTAGGAAAACGCCCAATGAGCATGCTGCGTCTAGGAAAAAGACCAATGAGCATGCTCCGTTTAGGCAAGCGACCAATGAGTATGCTTCGATTAGGAAAGCGACCAATGAGCATGCTCCGTCTAGGAAAACGACCAATGAGCATGCTCCGTTTGGGAAAACGACCCATGAGTATGCTGAGATTAGGAAAACGTCCAATGAGCATGCTGCGATTAGGAAAACGTCCAATGAGTATGCTGAGGCTTGGAAAACGAGAAGATGACGAGGCCATAATCGGCAAACGCTCGGTGGATTAAAAGCGTTGTTTAGATCTATTTGTTTAGGTTTGTTTTTTTTGTCCAAAATACACTAATGAATTTAAATATGCTTGACAAAAAATATTAATGTTACATTGCCTTTAATGCTGTTTGACTTGGAAATATAGAAACTATAGATCAGTTATTTTTGCTGAAAAAAACAACACATTTTTATATAAATTAAACCCATGTAACGGGAGTGAAATCATTTTCTTTTCTAAATATACAAAGGATATAATTATTGTATGTTTTGCTGAGCCATGTCGATTGTAGGTGTACATCTGGTAAAAACAGCTATAATCAATAAAACTCTATAAACCACATTGGTTTTATTTTTTGGTAACCGATTTATGAGAAGTAAAAAAAAAAAAAGCGAAGACATGTAGATTGAGTCCGGACTTTAAGAGGTGTCACATCGCTTCTCTAATAGGCACTTCCACCGCAATAATTGCTAAATTGTACATTTGGGGTCACGCCAGTATACCATTTACAAGTTTATTATGTTTATAATGAGATTCGTTACATAGAGTGATAACTTAATGGCCCTTAAACAACTTTAACTTTAAGAAATATACTTTTTTTTTATTGATGCAACTAGAGTTGCCAAAATTCTCTGAATATAAATTTATTTGTAAAAAATAATATTAAAAAAAAAACGTGACAAAAATCTGCATTCTTTGATTCTTTCTTAAAACAGAATCCCGATCAAGCAATAAAGATATGAGTATGTTTTATTATATGACATCTTTTATTCTTCATTTATGATTAAGCCCATCACATTTATAACAGAACCTACTGGCGTTTTGAGATGTTGCAACTTAAAATTGTTTTGTTTACAACAGGAATTATTTTGGTGTTAAAGCAAATACGAATAGCAGGGCAGCGACTCTAAGTAAAGTCAAGGATGGAAACAAAATGAAACAAATTTTTAGAAACCTACAGATGTCTTTGTCAACAAAACTTTCTTTCAAAGCATATGAATGTCCCTGTAAATAACTGATTAAAGAAGAATGATACCATGGAAGCCATGTTTTTGTGCTTATGTGAATTCTACCTCAAACGTCGTTCAGTATTCAATGGTTGTCATAAAAACACGTAGACGTCTGGGAACACGAGGGATTCGTTTAGGTTTAACGGCATTGAGATTTGTGGGATAGTGATAAGCGGTGTGAAGGAAAAGGGAGATTGTAATAGTTATGTTTGGTGAGACAGAGGTAAGCTGTGTAAAGGAAAGAAGAGATTGTAATAGCTATGCTTGGAGCTTTATGCGACAGAGGTAAGCGGTGTAAAGGAAAGAAGAGATTGTAACAGTTATGCTTGGAGCTTTATGCGACAGAGGTAAGCTGTGTAAAGGAAAGAAGAGATTGTAATAGTTATGCTTGGAGCTTTATGCGACAGAGGTAAGCTGTGTAAAGGAAAGAAGAGATTGTAATAGTTATGCTTGGAGCTTTATGCGACAGAGGTAAGCGGTGTAAAGGAAAGAAGAGATTATAATCTTTATTTTTTAGAGCAAATTCTAATCAAACATTGTGGCGCATGTCGAGGTCAGAGGTCAGTACAACAAAAAAATATTTTAAAAAAAACGAATTTCTTTATATCTTATCTTATCTGTTACAGACGCTCCTTCTATATAGAAGATTATTGCGTCCTTTTCGTATCTATGGTTGGTGTTTACTCCTGCATTCTTATTAGAGTTTTAAATGTTGATTAAGTGTTGGTTTTCCTTGTTTCTTTAAGCAACCCATGCCACGCCCGTATAGTTTATATATATGGTAAAAGCAGGAAATGGTAAAAGAGCATTGACGCAATAATCTTCTGTATAGAAGGAGCGGCTGTAATAGATACGATTAATTAGAAGCACCTGAACTATCAAGACCCAAGACTACTCGGTACTCGTTGTCCCTGCTACATGCATATCATCAACGTTAGCTCATATCATCAACGTTAGCTCATATCATCAACGTTAGCTCATATCATCAACGTTAGCTCATATCATCAACGTTAGCTCATGTTATAATCTGCATCAAGCAGCATACTTTCCATTTGTTGCTAAAAAATCCGCATTTTTCACCGAGCTAAATTTTAGAGCAGCAGTCTGATCAGATTCAATTTTCTTGATGAAATTTTTTGTTTTCATGAAGTATTAGATAACAAATGAAATGTGAGTAATGTCAACAAGTGTCATTACAGCAGGATTTCAGGTTGGTATGACACATAATTTCACAGGCTGTCCAGCAATGAGGTCTTGACCACAACGTTTCGATACCATGTTAAGTCTTAGTGGCCACATGAAGCCCATTCATTGACCACTTGCAGCCCACAAGGATGGAAAGTTAATGTTGACCAAACTTATCTCTAGCAGTAAGACGTGTTAGGGTTCTCTAAATTAGGCCAGAACATTATTATTTTTTTTTTACATTTCCAACCTCCACCTGGTTATTGAATCTTGGAGATAACGAAACCTTAGCCTTTAGTGAAATGTAAGGCAACAAGAAGAATGTATACCTGAGGCCACCAGACAGACATGCATCCTTATTAATGTCAATAAATATTTATCTTTTGGTAGGGCGATACATGTCATGATATACCCCTAAAGGGAAATAATCGCTCTTAGCCTAATGAAAATGACCCCTTGTCTCACAATAAACTCAGGACACACAAAATGCCAGAGACGTTGTGCACACATGTTTTACGAGTTATTTAAAGCCAATTATTAGAGTAGGTATAATGTAAAGCTTCTGTAAGACCAATGAATAATTTTGTTAGAGAAAAAAATCGATTCTTTTAAAATCCTTTGAGAGCATCACATTTTTAGACGATCGAAACTTGTTAAACACAACAAGTTTGGTATATGCTGGGCAGAGTGATGTGACAGTACTCCAGGGTTGGGCTGCTTTGCATTTTTTTTAAAAAGTACACTGAAATATCCCAGTTAGGAATGATTCTTGAATGTTCATAATGATAACTGGATATAAGGTTAACTAAAAGTTAAGAAGTTTACGTCCCATAAGCTGCATTTCAATCAAAGATGAAAGGTTTTAGTTCACTTTATGGGGTTTAAGTTCATATTTCAATAGCCATTTCTTGGTTTGAAATTTTTTAAACGAGATTTCGCTCCCCTTTATGAGGTCAAACAATCACGTGATGTGAACAACAAGGCGCCCTACTGCGAAACAACACGTTCTACAGGCTACAAGAAGACAACAGCATTGGGGGAAGGGGGCACGCCCAGCTGAGGGGAGGGTGGGGACACGCCTGGCTTAAGACTGATCCAATATTGACAAGGCGTCGACTCAGCAAGTGGTCATGGTCCGTCGTGGTGCTTGTCAGAATTTGATCGTTTCATGTTCTCATTTGCATTTATTAGCCAGCTGTTGGCTTTGTGTTAGAGGTTCCTTTGTGTGTGTGACCATGCGTGGGAGTGGAGGAACAAAGACAATAAATAATTGAGATTTTTTTTACCGCCAGGGATAATAAGGTTGGGGGATTAGTTAAAATAAATTGAAAAAATAAAATAAATTATAGCAGTTCTCAAACACTTCCCAATTGATCTGGTAATTACCCCTAGTAAATGCTCTTCACGTGCGTCAAGCATACATAAAAGGTAGCTATTTTATTTTAAAACCCAGCATCAAAAGAATGTGAGAGCTGCAACTGGTTTCAGGGCTCACGCGAGCCTCACTGTTACTAATCACTCCAGGAATTAGAGGAGTTTGTATGACTGGCATTCAACGAGCCAAAATCTGATGACGTGAGAATCCCTGGAGTCTCCAGCCATCAGACTAAGCAGTTCATGGATTTCTTCGGGAAATTTTAAGGGAAAAAAACTGCATCGAGTGGCTCTGTTCTGTCACACTCTGAACTGTACAATTTGACCAACTGAAGAACATTCTGGGCATCTGCATAGAGTGGATCTGTGCTGTCACACTCTGAACTGTACAAATTGACCAACTGAAGAACATTCTGGGCATCTGCATAGAGTGGATGTGTGCTGTCACATCTTTAGCTGTAGAAATAAAAGGAATGTAAGGCGCAAGGAAAAGAGTTTCAGATAGAAAATAAGATAATTCTTATTTAATTCAACAAAAACAAAATGTTTTCGAAACCACGTTTTTGAAATGAAACAAAAACAAAAGAAAATGAAATTCGTTTTTGCAAAATTTTGGGAGTTTTTAGTCTGAGCGTTATCGCTAAGCCTTGAAAGACGTTTAACTGAAAAATGTTGGCATTCAATAGAAAGATACGTGGTTCTTATTCTTTTTCGTTCTTAAAAACGTTTGAAAAAGGATTTAGACAACTAGTCCTATATTTGTGATGAACTGGGCTGTGGCTGTCAGTGTGTCCAGTCCACCGTATAGTTTGTCATTGAGGGTAGCTTCTTGGGGCCATATTTCTCTACGTGTACGGTGGTACAGGGGGCAGTGTTGAAGGACATGTTCCGCAGCTGTCCCGCGGGGGGCACATTTCGCTTTTTTCAATTCGAAGTTTGCTGCCTAAGTTTGTTGTGACCCGTCCTTAGCCTGAAAATGATGTTTTGTGATTGGCGGGGAGTTTAAAGTATGCAACACTTTTTCCGGTGGTTTTCTTTGAGCTCGGACCATCTTTCAGATTCACTGCTTTTGAGAAACGCCTTGATTTCTTCGGGGTGTAGGAATGGGCCTGCCTGGTCAAGTCTGCCTCCAGTTTTTGCCAGGGAATCCACTGTGTCATTTACTTAAGTTCCATACGTACTGAGATCCATTGGAGAATAAGTTCTTTTGTAATTTAGCTCAATTTCAATAGTTCTGTACTGAGTGACTCATTGATCAAGTTGTTTGGGTTTTGGAGAGACTGGAGCACTTTTTTTAAGCATCTGTGAGGATGACAATCTGGCTGTTTTTGAAGTGCGGGGTAGCTTCAAATCGTAATCCCAATATAAGAGTCAGTGGTCTTTCGCCATCTTCAACTCTGCTGGCATTTGTTCGCAGGCATTGGTAATGATTCTCAAAAGCCGATCTAGGAAAAAGACCAATAAATAGGACTAGACATGTGTCAGTGAAATAATGGGCGCACCTGCCAGGGAGCAGTGAAATCATGGGCGCAACTGCCAAGAAGCAGTGAAATTATGGGCGTACCTGCCAGGGAGCAGTGTAATCATGGGCGCACCTGCCAGGGAGCAGAGAAGTCGTGGGCGTACCTGCCAGTGTAAAGGGAAATTAACGTATGGAATAGTTTAGTGAAAACGTTGGCTCAACTTTCCCTCCGTGTCTCAGCGATGACGTGTATTATGGTCAATATAGGAGACGTAGATACAACACTGTAAAGTATGCCCCCCCCCCCCACCAAAAAAACAACAACAACCAATTACACTTTTGAAATGCCTCCGCACATTTTAAGTGTTACCGATATTCGAAAATCTATACCACAGTAGAAATAGCAGCCACCTTTTCTGAGGATCTTTTTTGGTAGAAAATCTTCAGTACAATTTGTTTGAGTGGAAAAGGCCAAAACTAAGAGGCTCAATTTCCGGGTGTCTAACACACTGATGATTAAGGCGATGTAACAACCAAGGCTGACAGGGGAAACGGCACACCGATGTAATGACAAGAAGCCATCCAACAGATTGCTTCACTGTGGATTTGAATGTTTGACCAGAAATCAATCATTGAAAGAGGCTTCTCTTCAATTTGAACAACTACACGGAACCATCGCTAAAAACAATTGCATAAAGCTAGACATAAGTCAAACAAAAGTGCTTTGAGTGGCCACATATCTTGGTCAGAGTGTTCACATATCTTGGTCAGAGTGGTCACATATCTTGGTAAGTGTTCACATATCTTGGTCACTCTTCACATATCTTGGTCACTGTTCACATATCTTGGTCAGATATCTTTGTCAGACTGGCTATATGGTCTGAATGGTCACATATCTTGGTCAGTGTTTACATATATTTGTATGAGTGGTCAGATATCTTTGTCAGAGTGGCTATATGGTCTGAATGGCCACATATCTTGGTCAGTGTTTACATATATTTGTATGAGTTGTCAGATATCTTTGTCAGAGTGGCTATATGATATATGGTCTGAATGGTCCCAAATCTTGTGTCGTTACTTCTCGTTTTGATATATTCAATTATCTTTTTCGCAAAGCCTGTTTCGAGGTCTTCCTTGTCCACGTCACATCAACGGTTTCACGTAATTTAAATGTTTTTAGTCGAATCTAAATCAAATAGTCTTTTTTTCTGAAATCTGCGCTGGAAGAGGTCGGTTCAGCCAATGATGTCACTAGGCTAAATGTGCTAGACACCTAGCAAAGTCAAAATTAACTTTTACACTTTCTAATTGTAACCTATTTGGAGCTGTTGAAACATTTTAATACCCAACATGTTTTTTTTTTACCCAACAATGAGATAAACAAGTCAAAGTAACCCACACCCACCCCTCTAATTTGGGAAAGTGGGAGGTGAGGAGACGAGGACAGGTAGTAAAATTTTGGACGGTCAACGCTGTGCCTCCGTGAAAATAGAACAAAGTTTGCGTAACAGTGGACAAGTACACCAAAGTCTAAACAATATGATATACTTTCCTTATAATCCTGTTAGTTGGAAAGATTGGGTCGAAAAAAACTGCGGAGAAAGAAAAAACTAAACGTAACAGAGGAATCGTTGAATTTAGTTTTAAGGCGCTGAGTACAGTCACCAGAATGAGTTTCTTCTATGGAGGTAATTCATTGCGGCACGTGCTGGGCCCCCATGACCTCCGTAACCTGCAAGGATTGAGCATCTATAACATGTATATATCAATACATCTTAAATTATAAATCAATCCAACGAAAAGCCGCCTGGCAGCTAACCAGCAGATAAACAGCAATGGATACACTGCGGCAAGGGGAGGACACTCTGTCTCCATTCAACGTAATCTTAACGTCACAAGAAGCTGGGGCTCGGCTTTCCCTCATCATTTTGGGGAACAATTGGGGGAACAATTGCCTGGCAAACTTCGGCTTCGAGGCTATCAATTTCAATATGGCGACCGAAATCTGGTTGTGGTAAGGGGAGCGGAGAGGGAGGCGCCAAACTTTACCGCGTTAGCGAAGTGGTAAGCACGTGATATAGTTGGATAACAGAATAGTCTGATGTTATGGCAGACTTACTGGTGCTAAGCAGAGCCGTCTTGACACCATTTTGGGCCACTGGACAAAGAAATAGTGTTGGGCCCCTCGGGGCAAAGAAAGACTCCAGGAATAAAAAGTAAATATACATAATATATATAAATAAACATATTCCCATGGGGCCTCTATGCTCGTGGGCCCCCGGGCAAATGCCCAACTGGCCTATGCGTTAAGACGGCACTGGTGCTAAGGTTAAAGTTATACAACCGACTTAATGTCACAGTCGGAAAACAGAGAAGTCTGATATTATGATAGACTTACATCAATACTCCATTCAATAGTTTACTTTCACCCTTCACACTACGCACCGAATACTTAAGACAGACAAAGGTTTTGGTGCCGAAAACGTTTGATTTAGAACTGGTTTGCTTTTGCCACGAGACAAATTGCAGTAACTTTGTACTGCCCGAACACTTTTCTTTGATTTTCAAAGAATGGGCAGGTCTTCTTGGTATCGTCTGCTGAAGAAGTCCTTAATTTTAGACGTCCTATAATTGTTTAAAATAATTTTTTTAGTTCAATTGAAATGCATGATGTGAAGGTGTGTTTATAAAAAGTTAGGATTTATGTTTCGGATTGTTCATAACAGTTATGAATTATGTTTCGGATTGTTCATAAAAGTTATTTTAACTCACTGAAACGTTAAATCATTGAAAACCCAGAGCATGTTCCACGGGAACAATACGGTTTTATTCGGATTTATAGGAAACAATGCCACCTGAGGTGTGCAGATGAAAATAGTTCATTACGTTTTTATTTTTCTAAATTTATATATATATAT
>MUZC01000531.1:145566-167380 GCA_002072015.1 Radix auricularia | reverse complement strand
ATATATATATATATATATATATAGCCGTGTGGTGGCTAAGTTTGATACATGCAGGTTCACAAAACAACTCAACAAGATGTGGGACTAAAGCAGTTTGTATTTAAATTTAACAACAATGAAATACCAAGTTCACTTCTTTTTCTAGCGCACCAAACCGTCACCCTCCATCTCTCTACTTCATTTTCATACCAAGTGCATCTCGGTGCGATGCACATGGTGTGGCGCTGTGTGGGTGTGCAACAGGTTTATTGTTACAATCCACTGCGTGAACTCCACTGACTTCGAGGGCTGGAGTACACCTGTAGTGCCAACTAACGCCGACTGCTGAGGTTAGCTCTAGCAGACGGCTACATATATGTATATATATATTGTTACTGTAAAAAATTTAATGTCTTCATATTTTCATTACCCCATTCATGAAATACATAAATGCATGAAAAATTACCACATTGTTACTGTACTAATGAGAAAGAGTGTCTTTAGAGCAGTCTGAGATGCATTTAGTATATTATTTCATTCATAGTTGTCTTAAAACTGCATCCAATATTCGCGGTCTTTTGCCATTACCGGGGGTGGGGGGGTGTGTGTGTAAAGAACGTAACCCCCACGAATAGCGAAGGGAATAGTGCATTGCGAACTTTAATGAAACAAAAAGTTCAAATCGCTTGGCCTTATTCCACACGGCCGAATTCTGACCAATCTTACACTGTTTGTAACTATTCTATTAACTTTAAATACTGACAACTTTGTACCCATTATTAAAATCAGTTTATCTGCTAGGTGTTAACGAACACAAGAAACAAGCAAATGGAAAGTGCGCAGCTTATAGGAATTGAGGGAGGCGTGAGGAGGTTTAAATAAACTACATTGACTCGTCTCATTCTCTAACTTAATGTTGTCGGTGTATTTCAAAGCGAAGTTAGTGTCCTGTTACAGTATAAAAGGTGTGTTATTATAAACAACACAAAATACCGTGTCTTTCATTTTTATGCAGTCAACTGTCAATCCTTATTCATAGAACCAAAATCTTTTTGTGTTTGCGATTTTGTATATTTTTTTATATTTCGTCGGAAACGTATTTTATTTCCCGTTGATAGATATTTCTTCTGATTTTTTTATTTTTATTTTTTGTGGTAAACTTAAACGTATACCATAGCAAATAATTCAAACAAAAAGTTTTATTTGGTGAATTTTTCGCAACAGCAATGTGAACACAGCTTCGCCACATGTGGCTCCCGAGCAGCAGTTTGGCCACCTTTGGTATAGACATTGCATCCAAATTAGTTACCCGGGCGCAATTAAGATATCCGGGTAATCACGCGGCAGCGGGTGCCCGGGTACCCGGTGGTAGGCGTAGTTCCGCGTCCAGGAGAGAGTTAAGGGCGTGTGCTATGACGTGGTGAATAACTTTAACGGCACATATAATCATCCACCGACTTGAGCAGCTCTGCTCCTCTTGTGCTGGCTTGCAAAGATGGTGTACATATCAAAACCTCATGCACACACTGCTGCTAAAGATAGTGCATATTATCAATTCATTGCCTTGTTGTCTCCATAAATAGAGTGCTTACCAAAGTGTTTTATTAATCCTCAATCGTGCCTCAATGCCTTCGGCTATTTCCTCCATGCCCCAAGTCACAATGCTAGTTGACAAAGGCACATGTGCTTTCTTTTTAATAGTAGCCCCTCAGAGAGGTTAACTGCGAATGTCTTTAGTGGAAGGAAATATCACATTCTTCACAGAGAATAAATGGCTTTTTAGCATTAGTAGTGGTTAGCCACCAAATATGATGTGGTGACACTCGTGGTTAGCCACCAAATATGATGTGGTGGCACTCGTGGTTAGCAACCAAATATGATGTGGTGGCACTCGTGGTTAGCAACCAAATATGATGTGGTGACACTCGTGGTTAGCCACCAAATATGATGTGGTGACACTCGTGGTTAGCCACCAAATACGATGTGGTGACACTCGTGGTTAGCCACCAAATATGATGTGGTGACACTCGTGGTTAGCCACCAAATATGATGTGGTGACACTCGTGGTTAGCCCCCAAATATGATGTGGTGGCACTCGGGAGTTTATTATATTCTTCCTGTTCCCATTTTTTTCTTTCAGAAGGTTTCAGATGTTTTTCTTTGGAAAGTCTCATAATCTCTAAAGAAACACAGATCGGTAAATAAAATGGAAATAATCAAACGTTTCTTTGGTGGCCCGGTACCTTTTGGCAAACTATCGGGGGTTAAGGACCACTGGTTTAAATCAATCCAGTGACAGAATGTTGGACAGTGGTGGCAAAGTTCAATAGAGACTAAGTTCAATGGTGGCAAAGTTCAATGGTGGCAAATTTCAATAGTGGCAAAGTTCAATGGTGGCAAAGTTCAGTGGTGGCAAAGTTCAATTGTGGCAAAGTTCAATGGTGGCAAAGTTCAGTGGTGGCAAAGTTCAATTTTGGCAAAGTTCAGTGGTGGCAAAGTTCAATAGTGCCACAGTTCAATGGTGGCAAAGTTCAATGGTGGCAAAGTTCAATTGTGGCAAAGTTCAATTGTGGCAAATTTCAATTGTGGCAAAGTTCAATAGTGGCAAAGTTCAATAGTGGCAAAGTTCAGAGGTGACGACAAACAAATTATAAGAGGTGAAAGATATCAATATATCATTAAATTTAGGTTCAAATGTCAATGTGCCCTTCCACAGTTTGGTTCTCATTGTGACCAAACACTTACAGCTTGGCTCACACGTCACATAGTTCTCTAAATGACCAGTCCCTTACAGCTTGGCTCACACGTCACATAGTTCTCTAAATGACCAGTCCCTTACAGCTTGGCTCACACGTCACTTATTTCTCTAAATGACCAGTCCCTTACATCTTGGCTCACACGTCACAGAGTTCTCTAAATGACCAGTCCCTTACAGCTGGGCTCACACGTCATAGAGTTCTCTACTCTAAATGACCAGCCCCTTACAGCTTGGCTTACACGTCACATAGTTCTCTAAATGACCAATCCCTTACAGCTTGGCTCACACGTCACAGAGTTCTCTAAATGACCAATCCCTTACAGCTTGGCTCACACGTCACTTAGTTCTCTAAATGACCAGTCCCTTACAGCTTGGCTCACACGTCACAGAGTTCTCTAAATGGCCAGTCCCTTACAGCTTGGCTCACACGTCACAGAGTTCTCTAAATGACCAGTCCCGCCCCTTAAAGCTTGGCTCACACGTCACTTAGTTCTCTAAATGACCAGTCCCTTACAGCTTGGCTCACACGTCACAGAGTTCTCTAAATTACCAGCCCCGCCCCTTACAGCTTGGCTCACACGTCACATAGTTCTCTAAATGACCAATCCCTTACAGCTTGGCTCACACGTCACATAGTTCTCTAAATGACCAGTCCCTTACAGCTTGGCTCACACATTACATAGTTCTCTAAATGACCAGCCCCTTACAGCTTGGCTCACACGTCACATAGTTCTCTAAATGACCAATCCCTTACAGCTTGGCTCACATGTCACAGAGTTCTCTAAATGACCAGCCGCTTACAGCTTGGCTCACACGTCACATAGTTCTCTAAATGACCAGCCACTTACAGCTTGGCTCACATGTCACAGAGTTCTCTAAATGACCAGCCCCTTACAGCTTGGCTCACACGCCACACAGCTCTCTAAATGACCAGTCCCTTACAGATTGCCTCATCGGAATTCGCTTTAACCAAATGTTACCAAAAACACACAAAAAACAACAACATTTCTTTCAAATGTTTGAATGGATTTTCTTTTAAAACACACACACACACAAATTAAATTAAAATAATATAAATTTAGAAGAAAAAAAACCAAACTAAATTAGATTCCGCTGTTGTCCCACAATCTTCTTTACAGGTCTAAAAACAACCTGTTTTAATTACATACATATATTTATTTATATCAAAGCGTGATTGCAGTCTCATCCATATTTTCTCCATATTTAACAGAGCGACAGATCCCGCGATCAATGTCCATCAAAGATTTTTTTTCACTGGCAACTGCTTGTTTTCAATGCAGATCGAGTTGTGTTCTCGGGTTATTCGCTAATAAATTGGCTTCTTCACTCAACCGTAATTGTAAATATTGGAAGCTTAATGGCATCGTACAAGGGAGCTAATCAACATAAGAAATGGGTATCAAGACCAGTTTTAGAACAAAGGATAAAAGGGAGAGCAGCAGGATTAGATTGGGAAGAGCTTAGGGGTAATGGCATGTTATTTTAAGTAATAGTCTCCCCACCCACAATTGTGACACCCAATTACAATGCGATGTTCCCCAACTATTCGCTTTCGATTCCATCCAAAACTCATTCCACTACCAATCCTTGAATGAGTCGACTTACTCTATCTCATATTATGCAGTACGGTATATCAGAGGTGTATTTAGGATATTTTGATTCAGGGTAAAAACTATTAAATTTGCGCCCCTCCTCGTATATTTAATAATAACCGCCGTTTACTTATACTGCGACGTTATGTTATTTAGCTCCTCTATACCATGGCGTCATGGGACATACTTACTCCCCGCCCCTTCCCCATCAATGAGCCTCTGTGATGTATCAACAAATATCTAATTAGATCAGTGGTTCTCAGCCTGTGGTCCACAGACCACTAGTGGTCCGCAAGGATGTAACTGGTGGTCCGCGAGCTAAGCATGAAATTTTAATTTTTAATAAAAACACGAAAAGGTATAAATTTTGCCACTTGTTAAAATATATTGATTAATTTTAATCACTCGATGGTGATGGTATGGGGCCGAAAACAATATGTTTTGATTCTATGTTTACTTGAAGCTTTAACGGAAACCACATGGGGTCACACTAGATTCTAGAATACTATAGTTGTTACATTGACATTTAAAAGTAATTCTTTGAAGTCATTGATTTAAGTAGTGTTAAATTGATATTATAATTTTTAAAGTAAGAAAATAGTTAAATTGATTGAACAAGAAAGGAAAGAAAAATCTAAGACTATAATTTTTAAAAATTATTATAAGATAATTATATATATATATATATTTAAAATGACAAGTTAAGTCATATTCAGAATACTAATTTTATACAAAATACTATCAACTTAAAGGCATTTGAAAAAATAACTATGATAGCTTTCAGGGCCGCCGTAAGGGGGTGAATCCAAGAATTTATTCAGGGGATCCACGCTTGATTTTTTTTAATGCTGATGCTGTGCGCGTAGAAATATTTTCGGACAATTATTCAAGTGGCATATAATTAAAAAAAGTTTTAAAATTTAGCTTACAACGAAAACTGGCTGAAAAACTTTTCAGCACAATGAAGGTGTTCCTCGGAATTATGTGAATTTTTGTGTTAAAATAATAGCTCCTTTTTCTTGCATTCAATTATTTATACAATTGATAGCCACCAAAATAATAAAGAAATTAATGAACATTTCTTAGACACTATAAACAACATAAACCTAGAACAGATAGTAAAAAAAGCAACTAGGAAAAACAAAATACTATATTTATTCCTAACAAACAGACCAGGACTAGTACTAGACTGCACAATAATTCCTGGGCTGTCTGACCATGATATTGTTAGGGTAACCAACACAATAAAAACTAAAACAAATAAGATACCTAGAAGAACAATATATCTTTGGAATAAATGCAACTTAATAAAATTACACCAATCAGCTTCTAATTTCCAACAAAATTTCCTAAGTAAATTCAGCATAGATAGCCCCGTAGAAGAAATATGGAAGGAAATATAAACAAATCTAAAAACCATAATGGATCAGAATGCTCCAACAAAAATAACTTCAAATAGAATTAATAAATGCTCGTTCAATTTAAATTTAAAAAGTATTGCAAACTAAAGGAGAATTTATTTAAGAAATTTAAGGCTACCAATTTAGAAAGGATACACAAAAAATACTTAAAAATTAAACACTTGACACAAAAACTTAGCCGTAACCTCCAAAATAATTATATAAACAATGTGATAACTAAAGATAACAATAAAAACTTATGGTCCTTTATCAAATCCAAAAAAAAAATGGAGCCTTCAGGTATAGTCACACTAAAAGGCTCAAATAATAAAACCTATAATGATAATGAGACTAAAGCTAATATCCTTAACACATATTTTGCATCATCATTTTCTGCTTCAGGCGACAAGGAAATTTCAATAAATTTAAATAAAATGGAAGATTTAGGTAACATAAATGTAGATGAGATAGGTATACATTCACTCTTAAAAAACTTGAAAATAAACAAAGCTACTGGCCCAGATGAATTGCCTGCCAGGTTATTAAATGAATTAAGCAATGAACTGTCCCCAATCCTTGTAGTTCTTTTTCAAGCCTCTCTAAACCAGGGTAAAGTACCCCAGGATTGGAAATTAGCCAATGTAACGCCACTCTTTAAGAAAGGTGATAAGTCAGACCCTGGTAATGACAGACCTGTATCACTTACTAGTATCACCTGTAAATTACTGGAACACATAATATATAGCAGAATAGTTAACCACCTTGACAAATATAATGCCCCTCCTCGTATATTTAATAATAACCGCCGTTTACTTATACTGTGACGTTATGTTATTTAGCTCCTCTATATCATGGAAAAGAACTTACCAAAACTAAAGATGCATAATACTTAGGAGTCATAATAAATGAGAAACTATCTTGGAATCCCCATGTCAATGAAGTTATTAAAAAATCAAACAAAACCTTAGGCTGTATAAAAAGAAACTTTTACAAATGTAACAAAGATATAAAACTAAAATGCTACCTCACCCTGGTGAGACCTATACTAGAATATGCATCTTCTGTATGGGACCCACCCACCAAAGAAAATATTGATAAGTTAGAACAAATCCAAAAAAGAGCTGCCAGATTCATTACTGGAGAATATTCAAAACTGACAGAGTAACACCATTAGTTAAATCATTAAACCTTGAAACACTAGAGGATAGAAGAACCAAGAGTAAATTAGTAATTATACATAAGGCAATTAATTCTAATTTAGAAATACAACACAAAGATAACTTAATACAACCCTCAAATAGACATAAAGATAAAAACACCTTTCTTATTCCATATGCAAGAACAAACACATACAAGTTTTCTTTCTTTCCGTCCGGTATTCGGGCGTGGAATGGGTTGCCTGAAGAAACCAGGAAAGCCAACACTTTATCATCATTTAAAACTCTAGTAGAATACAGGACTAAACACAAGCCATAGAAATACGTAGGACACAAATAATCTTCTGTACAGAAGGAGCGTCTGTAACATATAAGATAAGATTTATTTTAAACAATTCACTCTACTTACCTTTCATACATATTAATATTAATATTGATTAAACATTTACTGCACATATTTTCAATTAATATCAAATAAACATCTTATTTTACTTTAAAATTTCGCTTAAGGCAAATTATTTTTTTCAAATTTTAAAATAATTTTTGACAAAACGACCTTTAAATTTTCATTTAAAAAAACAACAACTGTTGTTAAGTATCAGGCTTAGATTTTTAATAATGTTATACCATATAATGTGATTGTCTTCTGAAAGTTTGGTGCAATTATATCTATATTTTAAATTTTTAAAAAAAAGTTATTTGCGAAATGGGTGAAATTCACTAAAAAAGTAATAATTTGGTTTAATATATATATTAGGGCTGTTACCGATTAATTTACATTTAATCGTTAACGTTTGAAAAATTACCGAATAATTAGTCGATAATATTGATTAAAGCTAAAAATAAGAGGTATGACGTCATTTAACTGAAAATTTCAAGGGAAGTAACAAAAACAGGCAATATTATAGTTTTAGGAGATATATTTAAATATAAATAGTTCAAAATAATGTCACTGAATTTAAATATTTTTATTGTCAATTAAGTAAAAACAATGTAGGATTTTTAAATATAATTTTCCTTATAAAAACAGCTTATTTTAAAGTTTACACTTAAAAAATCTTTCTTTTTATGGAGAAGTCTTTACCTTAAAAAAAACCTATTAGATATTAATAATTAATTATGTTTGAACAAATCGAAACCACTGTAATGGACTTCATAGTTAGGCTGGGCCGCGGTGGTCTAGCGGTAGCGCACTGGACTGTCGAACCGAGGCAAAAGAGAGTCACGGGCTCCAGCCTCGGTGCTGGCAAGGCCCCCCGGGGCATTGTGCTAGCCAAACAATCCCTTGCTTGTTAGTGGTGGCTTAATGAAACCTGTGAACGCTACTTTACTTGTCCCGTAGTCCGTTATGGTCTGGAAAGTTTTTATTATTTATTAATAATTAGGCTAGAACGTATTTTTAAAAATACCAAGATGTTACTCTCTTTATCGCATTGATATAATTGCACCGTTTTAAGTAGCCCGTTGCATAGGCCTATCTCATTAATGTATTATTTCAATCCCGCCATCTGCTTTCGCCTCTTTCATTCTTGCAGTCAAACTTTTATTTGCGAGAAGGTTCAACTTTCAAAGTGGGTATTGGTATTCATAAATGAATCCAACATTGTTGCTATCGGATAAACTACATTTCCGTCATTTTTGTATACATATTTCAAGGTTTTTGACCTATGGGGACCTGGGAAAAGGCTTCAGGGTGGAGTTGGAGCCCAGATGGGCTCACACTTACCCAGTTTTCAGGGGCCCAAAAATTTCTAGCGGCGGCACCACTGCTTTCATCGACACATTTTATTACGCCATAAAGACGATTGTAAATGAACAATAAGCAATAAAAGCTTTCGATTATCCTTTTCAAAAGTGTTCGAGGAAATGAAGCATAACGCGAGCTAAATGTATGTTTAATGAAGGGCTATGTAAGGGCTAATTTCGCTACCACGTCAGTACAAGGATTATAGTTAGGTGGTCCTGGTGCAATAGAAACATTCCTGCCGCTCCGCCTTACTAAAAAGTTTGAGAAGCACAGTAGTAAATGACAAAACGACACTGAACAACAGGAGACACACGCATCACACCAGCAATGAAAAGTTGATGTTGACAAAGGGAAATAACTCTTTAAAATGCAAGTGCACTCAGTGCTCGCCCTTGTATTAAAGCAGAATGACATAATTTTTTAAAATCTAGCAATTTTTCTCTTATGATCCTAATTTGAAATGTTTCTCCTTTACCTACTCGGCAGTTTGATCACTAAGTTGAACAACAACTGACCAAAGTTTTATATCAAAGACATTGAGGTTGAGAGTTGACAGTGAATAGCGAAGACACTGAGAGTGTAAATAGAAGAGAGAAAAGTGAGAAATAGATAATGCAGTAGCGTCACTAGGGGTGCGGTGGGGGCGGGCCGCCCCGGGTAACATCAACCCTATTGACGCCTCTGAGATAATGTGCATGTATTCATTTTCAAACAATCATCTTTCAGGTATGAGATACCAAATATTCCATTTTATTCGATTCTCTATATATTTCACATAAGAATCAAACAACTCCAATGGTATGAAATGTAAAGATTGAAAGAAAGTAGACTTTGTAAAATATTTTTTAACAGTTCATTAAAACGAAAAAAAAATAATAATCATCTGCTTACGACATTCTGAAATGATTTTAAATAAATGATGGTCTTAAAATAATGGACTGTGGATGCGCAACGTGTGTTATTAATTCTTCAAAATAGACGCAAGGGCATACATCGAAATAAATATCGCTCAACATACACAAAGGTAAGAGTAAAATCCTCAAGATTAATGCCACCAGGACATCACCCATCATGCTTGAAGGAGAAGCCCTTGAGGAGGTGGAGAGTTTTGTTTACCTTGGCAGCGAGGTACATAAACAAGGTGGTACAGATACTGACGTCAAGATAAGGATTGGAAGAGCATGAGCAGCCTTCCAGCAACTCAAGAATGTTTGGGCCGCCAACAACTTAGGCAGTAAGTTAAAAGTAATGATTTTTAACGCTATGGTGAAACCAGTGCTGCTATATGGAGCTGAGACATGGAGAACAACGGCTGTAAACCTGACAAGAATCCAGACCTTCATCAACAATTGTCTAAGAAGAATTCTTAGAATTCACTAGCCGGACAAAATCAGCAACCAGGAACTGTGGCAGCGGACAACATAGAAGCCCATTGAGGAAGAGATTCTTCAAAAGCGTTGGAGGTTGATCGGTCATACACTAAGAAAACCTGCTTCTAATACAACAAGGCAAGTCCTGAAATGGAACCGACAGGGCCCTCCATTTTTTTTTTTTACCCCGTGAAAAACGGAGTGTCAGTCCGGTCCTGGCGCCACCCTGGACGGTTTCATTATTTGTGTTTACTGATATTTCTTGTTAATCGTGTCCCCTTTAAACTTTTTTTTTTTTTTTTTTAATACTGTATTTTGTCTTTTTTCCCCCGAGGTGAAGAAAGTTGTCGCCTCTTATTGCTCGTATAATTTTTTTGTGTGACGTAAAATCTTAGACGGTAATATTTTTACTATTTGGTGTCACGGTAGTGTCACCCATGTTAGCGTGTCACACGGTGCAGCCCGCACCCCACGCATATGCAAAGTGGAAACATTCTGGCCTGTGGGTATATAATGGCCTAGGCCAGTGTTGGCGATCCCATGCCACGCGTGCCACAGACGGCACACATAGCCTCATCAGCCGGAACGCAACTAAAGTATTACTTCCTTAATAAAACCACTTTGCTGGTACTTTGTGTTGGCATTTTGTTATTTAAGTACGTTTTAATTGAATTTTGGACACGCGGCCCCAAAAGGTTCGCCATTACTGGTCTCGGCCGTATTATATCCTGGTATATTTGGATCAGGGACCTTTAGCCTTACATATTACACAGGGACGCATAGTATAGTTTTTATTGTGCCAGATACAATCACACAGACATACGGGATATCAACATTAAATAAACACTTTAAAATAAACCACAGCTCTCTTTACATTGTAACGTTTTCACAAATTAAATTAACATTAGCTCAGTCAATGACGTCAGTCATAAAGTATTTTACAACGAAAAACAATCTCGCCTCCAAAATGCTACGTATTTCACATCTAAATGTTCAGTTAAAAATAATCTTGACTTACCCTCCTTTTCAATTAAATATTATTGAGATTGATAATTTAGCCATTTTAAAGAAAGATTTCTTATATAGGAAATAAAGTAACAGAAAAATATAGAAAGCAAATTAAAATATAAATTAAAATGATACACTTTGAGCCAAAGTTTTATTACTAACAATTTTAGTTTAACTATTGTGGCACTTACTATTTTTTAAAGTCATTTTATAGAAAATGTCTCATATAATAGAGAGTTTGTAAACTTCTAAATATATATGCTTTTTATTAGGGCTTTGGAAATTAACGTTTAATTTTACGATTAATCGTTACAAAGTTGTAACGATTACAAAAAATTACGATTAATCGACTCACCACTTACAAATGTACTGGAAGCCAAAAAGTAAAATATTTCGACCGATAAATATAAACTAATTTCCGGACGATTACATGAAAATTTTGGTTTTAAACTATTGACTGACGTGAATGTTCAAAATGTTGATAAAGGTTATTGTGTCCATTGAGAGAAATCGTTCACCTACAATGCAATGTTCCCTCTAAATCTAAGCTTCGTTGGTCCATGTGCAAATTTTAAAAAATACAATAACTCGTGTTGAAAGTTGCATACCGTTCATTTTTTGTGCAATAGTTTACAAAATTTACTGCGCGGTTAACCTAAACTCCTGCGTGGCGTCGGTTAAATATCTGCGCAGCCGCGCTGCTTAAATGGAACATTGCTACAACTATCGTGGTTCTAACACTTCGTTTACATAGCACCTTCAAAACAAACATCCACTATCACTACAGTATCAGAAACTTCAGCTGAGACAATCTAAAATCTAACGCTATGTGGACGATTGTTTAGCTCGGGTGGTTATATTGTCAATAATACCCACTCATCTCTAGAACTAATCAATGGCAATACACTTTTGCGTTGTTGGTTGAAAGATGTCACATAAAGAAGACATTCCAGTGATATTTCGATTTTTTATAAGTACGTTTATTAAATGTTACTTATGATACCATAAATTAAAATGTTTGGCTTTAATCGAAATTAACAATTAATTAATAGTTAATTTTTAAATTAAAATTAATCGTTAACAGCCTTACTTCTTATAGAATATATGCTTGAAAAGCTTAAAGACTGTGCCTCCATTATTATTATTCACATTTATCCCTGTAGGAGGCATGCCACTTGTTTTCGGTCCTTATCCAAATCCCAGGGATAAAATGTAATGAAAATTCCACTACCAGCGTTTATGGTATACCCCAATAAGCTTTATTAGATTAGGCTTATGGACATGTACCTATCATGCCCTGCACTAAAGTAACAATGTATTATTATAATTAATTAGATAAAGCAACAAAATGTTTAATCCAATTTTTTTTGTTGTAAATTAACATAACTATATTATGAATCTTAATTTCAGATTATTGCTGAGTACAAAAAAAAAATTGAAGCTTTAATTGAAATAAATTAGCAATATTAAAGACATATCTCTTATAAGGGAATTAGTTTAAATTATTTTTAAACCCAAATTAGTTTATGCCCCTTTTCCCTGTAATGCCCCGGCCTTAAATAACAGTTATTTAGTTTGATCGCTTACAGTAACTGACTTTGAGTGGATGTTCTTTAAGTGGCACGCCACTTACTTTTGATCTCATTTATCCTATTGTGGCTATTGAATAAAAAGGTTAAACTAATTACCTAAAGAACAATTATTCCAAATCGTACATCCTACTAGTCTAGTCGCTTACTCTGGAAGCTTGAGATTGCGCTCTTAATTAAAGCTTTGGCTAACACCTGGGCAACATGCTCCATGTGCTGGGCAGCGCCATACAACATTGTCTGGGTGTAGGACGTAGGATTCTCTCGCCGCCCTAACCTAATATTATATGACATTCAATTAAAATCAAGCTTTTTAATCATGTTGTGGCTATTGAATTTATTACTTTAAAAAAAAATTAAACAGAAAAATAAGTCACTAGATTCTAATGCTATAGCAATACTGTAATAAAACAGCTTTTCGTCCAGGAAGAGTAGAATAATTTTTTTAGTTGTTAGAGAAACAATTACGAACACACATAAACATGCACATAACAAGATATCAAAATAAAATATTCACTTAAACTCAACCCCAGCTTTCTTTACATTGCTCACTTTTCCCAAATTCAATTAATATAAGCTCAAATAATGACGTCTAGTCGTGGAATATTTTAAACGAGAAACATGCTCTGTTATTCTGGACACCAAAATGTTTTTTATTTCACATCTTTATTTTCCTTTTTATTTTAAAATTGTATTACCCCCCCCCCCTTTTAGAGCATTATCTATACTCTATACTAATACAAGTAAAGCCCTCACTGACTCACTCGCTTACCACTAATTTTCCAGCTTCCTGTGTGGAAGTGTAACAGTTTGTGGCAGGGGGAGTGAGGGTCCGCCCACGTGTGACGTCACGGTGTTTTATATTAACTTTTAATAATTTAATTTAAAAAAAAAATAATTTCGAACGTGTGACGTTCTTTGGTGGGGGTGTGGGAGAGGGGTCCGAGATTTGTGACAGTGTGGAGGGGGCAGTTAAAAATGTTTTTTAATTTTTTTTTAAAAGCGTTACCTACTTTATGGACGACTCCTGTAGGAAGAAGCATTAAACGGAGACACTTGTTTGAGTACATTCTAACAACAATACTTGGCTTTTTTTTTTTCAAAGTCCCACTCATGGGGACGTTTGTTTTTTCCTTATATGGGCTGTATAAAAGTGAATCAACAATGATTCTCCATTTTCCCTTGTAGGTAGAAGCATGAAACTTTGGGAAGTTGTTGAGTACACTCCTACGGTAGTAACAGACAAGGGCCTCCGATTAGTGTGGGGCCTCGCAAAGAAAAAAAATATATATTTAAAGAGCGAACTACGACCAAGGTCAAAACAACCGGAATCACCCATCAGTGCAATACCTTTTATTACCCGCTGATTAATTTGAAATAGTGGATGTATAAAATGTAATATTTTAAAATGTAAATTCATTTGTCCAGACACATTTTCACAAGATTGACAAAAGTGTAACCTAAATTTACGCAAAATATACAACTGTTGAATATCAAATGTTAAAAGTTTTAAGTAGTAAACATTTAACATTTAAATGAAAAGTCTTGTAATGATATCTATCGAAAAAGATATCGCCCAGTCTCTGGATTATTCACAATTTATTGCAGACTTTGATGGCTTCAAAGCACAAAAAGCTGATTTTCGTTGAAGGTCTATGATAGGGCTCGTGAAACTTTATTCTGAGAGAGTCATGGACACAAAATATTTTGAAAAGTAATTCTTTGAGAGCCACACATTATGTTTAAAACTAAAAATTAAAGTAGGCTACATGTGTGCATTTGTGTAATTTCAACACTTAAATTACAATAATTAAATCTCTGGATTCTTCTTAATAGCCTTGTTATTCTGTTGCTGTTCATGCAGCATATGGTGCTGCACAGTGCTTTTTTTCTAGCAAAAAATGTTTGGGAACTCATTTCACATCTGTTTTTTAACTTATGTCAGAAAATACTATAATAGCTTTAGTCTATAATTGAATTTTCCACTGAACACAAATTTTATTGTACAGATATTTAAAGAAATAAACGTTTTTATAAGAAAATGAGAGACTCAAAGAGTTTATTTATAATAAAAACCGATCTGACTATATAGTTTATGTGGAAAAATGTAATCTACTGTATTATAATACTGGTGCCGTATTAGTATTAGGCTTTAAAACAACTTCCAGAGTTTTCTCATGTTTTCATCTGAAAATCATCTCGGTTTCTTTTCTTTCTTTGTGAGTCTAGAGCTGAATGTCTGCCTCGAAGTAGCCAAGAGTCTACGTACTTTGTAGGATCAAAATATGTTAGTGGGGGGGGGGGGGCGACCAATCTGATGAATAAAAGTGCCGAGACTGTTTTTGTCATAAGCGCAGCTCTCGTTGGGGTGATTATCAAATTCATTTGTGAGAATCCCCTTTCACACTCACTCGAAGAAATGGGAATTGTATTAACAGCATGTATCAGAGGAAGAATTCTTTCAGAATATGTTCTTGTCGTAAGATAATCACGGAATCCACAAATGATTTTTCTTTCGTTAAGTTGTAGTCTGCTACACAATTTCTCAATTTCCGTTTCACCAAAGGTCAACTGCTTGTTCATGTTATCTGTCCAATGGCTCTGATCTAGTATGCTAGCCCATTGAGCTAGTTCAACATCCCCATTAGAAAGTAATCTTTTCGCAATTGATTCGCTAAGTTTCTCGTTAAAGACATTTGCACCAATAGGAGGGTCTTTTCTGCTGTTTCTGTTGTGCAGTACAATTCCATTAAACATTAGATGCTCAGCAGCTGCTGTTGCATTCCTGTAGTATGGGCCCGGACTTTGCCTTCGTTCCTTGAACACCTGTACCTGGCTTTTAGTCTCCATGGTTAGGTGAGGTTAAGCTTCATTCAGGCGTTTGGACTTACATCCTTTTAACGTGATCGCTGGTTGGTCTTAATGTTCTTTAAATTTGAGAAAGACTGCTCGCATGCATACGTAGAGCCAAACACGTCAGTAAACAATACTTACTCGCTGCAGTGTGTGGTATATGACGGGAAGCTTGTGCTCGGTTTTGACAATCAGCTGTTCTTCGTATTGAAGTTTTTTTTTTTTTTTTTAAATTTCTGCTTAATTGTGTTGGCTCGCCAACTGTGCTCGTTATCCTGCAAGTCTTTTCACATCTTCATTCAGTGACTTGAACTTATTCACCCACATGTCTGAGGCCTCTAGGTCAGCAGCTTGGAGCTCAAAATCTCTTAACAGAGATCACGGGGATGCAACACGGGTCAGTGTTGTCCACTAAGAATTCTGGTGGATGGGTGATGAACTTAAAAAGACAAGTTTTTTTGAGAAATTCCCCAAACCGCACTTTAAATGACTGCAGGAGATTTAACGTAGGTAGAGCCTACTAGCTGCTGAATATTAAAAAGCAGGGTCACTTGATGTGCATGTTTCTTTGAACTCTCCCAGTTTTTCAGTGTAGTAAACGACCTATTTCAATGTCACCGAAGAAGAGTTCTAGCCTGTTTTCAAATTCACGCACTGCTTATTGCAAGGATAAGATTATATTTTCACATTTAGGTGATTTAGATTATTATTTTTATGTGTAATAAATATGTAGATCAAAGACAACTGAAGAAAAAAAATAAACGAACATTTGAGTGCAATCCAGCTGGAGCCAACAAAAGAGCCACATATGGCTCGTGAGCCATGGTTTCCCGACCCCTAGTTTATAACATGTATACGAATCTTAGAATAAATTTCAGTAAGTTGTTGATTTAAATAAATACAGGTAGTTTTAAATAAATTTTATTCTTACCATTTTTATTTTTCTATTACATTTAGGGGCACCAAAGTCACTTCGCCTAGGCCTAGGCTCTCCAATTCCCTAAAGCCGATCCTGTCTCCACATTTAAGTGTAAGAGTAAGAGGATGTACTTTACTATTTTCTATTTAGTATTTAATAATGTTTATTAATAGTAACATATTTATTATCCAACATGCGGCGAGTACCTGCTATTTACAATGACAGGATGTGATAGTAGTGATACTGTCAACAATGAATATTATGCATTTTACAATGAATTGAATGAACGAGCTTGAACGAAGTTCAACGAACTGTGCACCAAGCGAACAGTGTTGTGTCGGGTATCGTTGTCTAGGGTTTAAGTTCCCGAGGCTCACACACCAACAACTGTTGTACAATAATTCAACTCAAGTCCTTTTCTCAACCGCAACCTTTATTATATTCATAGACACTTGTCAACTATGTACAACTTCTGGTCTTCTCACTATCACATATCTCCGTGTCTCTTAGTTATAATCTAGCCCGCCGTACTGTCCTACATACTAACATGGCAACTCTAACAGCTGGGGTATTATCGTGCTCCGGACACCCGGAGACCTGTCGCTACGCCACTGGTCTCCGTAACCTATCTCTCCTGTCTGTCCCATCAAGACACACACGAGTTATATACCGTGGGCCTGGACAGACCTTGCATGGACTGAACACCGCTCCCCCGTGAACTCGTTCACAGCTCAAAACATGAGCTTGTGACCAGGCAAAAATACAACTTAAAAACGCAGTGATTCTCATACCTTGACATGTTGTACTGAGTGTTAGTGTGGTGTACAAGAAGTCGAGGTCTAAAGCCATGATAAAAACTGTTCTTTTATTCAGACTATTTATGTTTAATATGCTGTTAATTAACTTAGTTTATTATTTTATGTTATCTATACTTGTAACTTTTTAACTTAATACTTTTTTGCGTATTGAAATTGATGATTGCTACCATAATTTGCATGGATTTGAATGATTTCATGATCCACGCTTGTTAATTTGTTTATTTTTTCATATATTTCATTTAATGTATATTTTGTATAATATATTGTATAATAATTGTAATATTCACAATAGACTACAGTTTAAAAATTATAAGACTGAATCACACGTGAGACAAGCATCATTTTTATTTTTTAAAATTTGAAAATCAAGTTACATTGAAATCCGTATCCTATTTGGATTTGTTATAAGCATTTGGCAAATCCAGATAGAGGCAGAAATTCTGATATCCGATCTGGATATCCGGCATGCTGAATATCCGCTCACCCACTAATATATATATATACAGTAAAGATATATATGTCAGCCTTCGCAAAATGACAATCTTAAAATTGCAAGGCAGATGGAATGTATCATTCATTTAAATATCCCATATATCACCTTAGGTTTATAAAAACAATTGTGTAATACTTGTTGACATTAATTGAAACAATTTGTAGACATGAGCACATCATAAGACTACGCCACTATGTTATTCTGTCATATAAATCATGTGATCATAGTTTGAGAGTGTCATAACACATATCATTACATAATGACATCATATAACCACCATTCTTTAATTGACAATACATGGCAGTGGAGTTAAGCTTGTAAATGGGCTGGTCAAGGGAGATTGGTAGATTATTGATAGGAGTGAGAAGATTAAATTAGTCGGGGTAGGAGGGAATTAAATTTTAAATTTTTTTATGTAATATATCAAAAGAAACACACAAAAAGCTTCTTGACGAGTAAATTATTTCCATAAAACTAAATCCACATAGAAAGTTTGCACAGTTTAGTAGTTCAGTAAGGCAATCAATGCAGCTGCAGGTTCCCATGAAATGTAAAAGAAACTTTATAGGATTTTTTTCCTCAAAATTAAAAAAAATTCTTTTTTGCACAGAATTTCATGCAATGAAATCTAAAAAAAATTAATTTATGCTTTTCCGGTGTTGTTTTCTAATAATTGACCACCCCAAGCCAATTTTCACTTCACCGACAGGTAGAAAGAAAGGAGGGCACCAGCAGTAATTTGATATACCTTCAGTCATGTGATCAAAAGTAACAGCAAAAGACTTACACGTCAAGGATTGGTTTTGAATATATACACACATCATGTGTTAAATTAAATGAGATCTCAAAAAAGAATTTTAGTTATAATAATATCACATCTGCCCGTCCTTAGGAACAATGGTGTCGTCACCTTCTCCTCAGACCCCGTCCCACAACCCTGCAGAGGAGGTAGAAAAAAAAAGGCCATAATAGCCTAGGCAAGTGATGGCGAACCTATGCCACAGTCGGGATGCAGGGCTTCATCAGCCAGCACGGAACTAAAATATTATTTCCTTATTCAAACCAGCCAAGCTAAACCCCCAATTTTAGATTTCATTGTAGTGTTGAAGGTCAACTTTGCTATAAAAATATGAGTTTGGGATGAATTTTGGGCACATGGATCAAAAAGGTTCGTCACCACTGGCCTCAAAAATGCATTTAAGAAGGTCAGCTATAGTAGCCCAGGCAGCGCTCTCTCTCCAGGCAGTTGGTTGTTCCAAACTTTAATTACAAGTCACTGTGTATTTGACTTGCTTGTCAGGCATCTGTAAACATGGGAACTTTGCTGCCAATGACAAGGCAGTGAGTCAGTTAAACTAATGTAAACAAGTCAGTGCAATGGTCAGGGCTTGTCCCTAGATCACTGTTAGGTAGAATGACTGCACTGGTGGAAAGTGTAGGGTACAATTTACAATTATATCACTTAATTTTCAAAATTGACTATTCAAAATGTATACAAATCTTTCACGTCCACTCCTGCAGTTCTAGTACAGTAAATAAACATTTATCTCTTCTTTTTGAAAATGTCCGTTAATAAAGAAAAAGAAAAGATATTTGTGACTAGCAATGTAAGTTAGATATACAATCCTATAAGTGAGCTTTTAAAAAAATGGTCAAAAAATTTCTTACTGAGTATTTTTCAGTGTTAAGACAGAATTAAATTGCAATTAATAAACAATTTTATTGTGAATATCATTACTGCCCAGCAGTCAAAAAACAACAAAAAACTTCATTGGTGGCTGTGATGTCACTGTCAATAATCATGTAAATGACAGGATAATACAACATAAAACCTGTATCATCAGGCACTAAATATCAAGATCAGCACATGTTTAATATAACTCATGTCATTCTTTCGCATCCATCAAATGCATCTTCAAAAAAATACCAATAGATACAGTCATGTACCATTGTAATTATGAAAGTTTGGACATTTTAAGTACATGCGTTTAAAAAAAAGTATTGACAGCAATACCAAACACCCTTCAGAATATCTGTATTACCAAGATTTAAGAAATTTTTTGTTTTGGCACAGTTTACTCAACAAGCTGATATAAAAACAAGAATTTACAATGGGTCTAAATCAAGTTTTAAGATTGAAACTACCAACTACAATCGGAAACATATCATGTTTATAAATATGTGCAAAGTCCAGCTTAAGTAAGTAACAGTATTTTTAAGAAGCTCCTTATAAAATATAAAGAAAAAATGCAAATTGAATTCTTTTTTAAAAAAAAGAAATGAACATCCATTGAAAATATTAGAGGTGGCAGAGAATAAGTTCATAACTTGTCAATAATCACAGGATTATAATTCAAACATTTTCATCAGTTCCAAACTGTGTCATCAGCAGTGTCAAGCTCTTGGAGAAAAATTAAGATTACTTTTAAATCTTAATAAATTTTATCTTTCAAATGCAGGGGATTAAAAAATTGCTCTACAACTGATCAATTATGGTTTTCATTCAATAGGTAGATTGTTTCTCAAACATTTTTTTTATGTATACGTTTTGTTGTGTAAATTGTTAGTATAAACTATAAAAGAACAAAACCAAGCATAACAGTTGAAAAGAGCATCTAACTAATTCTAACAGAATATTCACTCTTTTTGTGACAGCTGATCCCAGCACATAGGGACAGGTCTGCTAGGTTCTGGCTGAGCCTGGTCAGGAGGTCAGATGATGCTGTCTTTGCTATGTTCTTAAGTTCATATGGGTCAGCTCTCATGTCATAGACTTCAACAAAGTTCTGTAAATTTGAAGAAATAGATTTTTGATGTACATGTATACACTTCATATTTTGGTCAATTTACGATTAGTAGATTATATTGATCAGCTTTCCAATGTCTTGTGATAAATTGCTATAATCTTTTATCAAGTATGTTTTGCAAGTCTATACTCAGAAAATTTTGTCATCCCCAACAGTTTTGATGACTGAATTCAGCCCTAGATTAATTTACAAGATCGGTTTTGTATGTTATCACATGTAACTGTGCTTTTATTATTATACCATAGAAAGTTATGTCAAACATAAGCCTAAAATCCTCTGACCACTAAGCTACGACCTACATCAGTGTCCTGCAAGGCACAATATTTGTAACTCTCCTGTTGTGTCTCATAGCGGATGCATCCATACGTGTTATTCCATGAGTCTTCACAGACACAGTGCCTGTCACAATTCTGTCAGAATGAAGGAGATGCCATTCTTATCAATTAATAGAACATTTATCACTTCCAATTTAATATATTATCAAAACTATGTGGTTCTGAGACTATGTCATGGTAATGAATAGCTTGAAACTAAATGTTACGGCAACAAAATCATAAAATTATTACAAAAGTAAATGTTGCCAACTTATTTTAAGGAATTATTTGAAAAATATAAGAAATTTTCGTACACCTAGTGTTGAACATTTTTTTAAATAAGATTTTTTTTCCCAAACATTTTTTTACGTATCCGTTAAAATATTGAAAATTGTTAATCTGCTTAGTTATAAGCATTCTTTTGAATATATACAGTCGAACCCACTTACCTCGAGCTCGGTTAGCTCGACCACCCTATTATGTCGACGTTTTTTATTGGAACCGCCAAATTCTCTCTTTGTCTTAACATTTTCTCGTTTAATTCGATTTTTTTAAGTCGCCGAAACCTCATAACACGAGCACAAAAAAGGGTCAAATTTGCCACTTAACATTGGTTATCTCGATCCCCATGACCAATCGCCAGCTTTTGAAAATGTTAGCTATGATTTTTTTATAACCAAGGGAAGGGACCAAGTTTCTGCCTCACCAGGGTCTGCTGGTGACGTCACAGCCCACTTGCGTTTTGCTCTCAGCGCTGTGTTGCTTCTGGTACTATGGCAATCGCCGGCTTTTGAAATTCTTAGTTATTTTATAGCCATCAAGGCCACGAAAAAGTATCAGCCTTGCGATGTGTGCTGGTGACGTCACAGCCCACTTGCGTTTTGCTCTCAGCGCTGTGTTGCTTCTGGTACTATGGCAATCGCCGGCTTTTGAAATTCTTAGTTATTTTATAGCCATCAAGGCCACGAAAAAGTATCAGCCTTGCGATA
>MUZC01000531.1:129115-142121 GCA_002072015.1 Radix auricularia | reverse complement strand
GTTCAAAAGGAGTACCTAATTTATTTGTGTACGTTTATATAGAGAAGAGTTCGCTTTGTCATGAGTCATATATAGGTCACGATAGACCATTCTGAGTCCATTGTAAGCTGAGGGGACGGACCCAAAGAAGATGATTAGGAAGAGAATGGTTCGGGGACAATGAGGGGATGTGTAGGTTACTTATTTGTGTAGCTTGTAAGGAAAATCAAGCAAGTGGCTTCGAAGGCACAGTATTGCTCAATCTGGGAATCACCGCAAACCGGCGTTATATTTAAACTTAAACGGTCTTTAAAAACGAACGGTCTTAACAACCTTAAGAAAGAGTGAAGAAATAGGGTCCCGATATTCCGATACGATTCTGATTAATCGTCCCATCACTAATTAACGCACAACACGTACATAAAGAAATTTCAAGCGCATGTTAATATTTTGCCGCCATATTGGTTTTCGCTTTAACTCGATCATCGGTTATGTCGATGCCATTTTTCATACCCCAACGCCGTCGACTTAAGCGGTTTCGACTGTATTATGTTAAATGAGGTGAGAGACTATATAAAAATCTTGAAACAGAGTAATTGTGAGGAAGCCAGGCTAAATAAAAAAGCAAGAGAAAATTTATATTTACCTCCAAAAATTTCAAATTTGGAGAGAGGAAAAGCATGAAATAAATATGTTTGAAAGCAGATGGCAATTATCTAAGCATCTTAAGCTTGTTAACAATGTTGATTTATTTTGAGATGGAAAATGATATAAATGCTGAAGCATACTTGTAGATAAGCCTAAAATTATTAACTCACTAGCAGGTCATTGTCACAGGAGCAATAGCTCAGTTATCAATTTACAGACAGACCCTGGTCCCTGTCACAGGAGCAATAGCTCAGTTATCAATTTACAAACAGACCCTGGTCCCTGTCACAGGAGCAATAGCTCAGTTATCAATTTACAGACAGACCCTGGTCCCTGTCACAGGAGCAATAGGTCAGTCATCAACTTACAAACAGACCCTGGTCCCTGTCACAGGAGCAATAGCTCAGTCATCAACTTACAAACAGACCCTGGTCCCTGTCACAGGAGCAATAGCTCCGTTATCAACTTACAAACAGACCCTGATCCCTGTCACAGGAGCAATAGCTCAGTTATCAACTTACAAACAGACCCTGGTCCCTGTCACAGGAGCAATAGGTCAGTCATCAACTTACAGACATAACCTGGTCCCTGTCACAGGAGCAATAGCTCAGTTATCAACTTACAAACAGACCCTGGTCCCTGTCACAGGAGCAATAGCTCAGTCATCAACTTACAGACACACCCTGGTCCCTGTCACAGGAGCAATAGCTCAGTCATCAACTTATGGACAGACCCTGGTCCCTGTCACAGGAGCAATAGCTCAGTCATCAACTTACAGACACACCCTGGTCCCTGTCACAGGAGCAATAGCTCAGTCATCAACTTACAGACACACCCTGGTCCCTGACACAGGAGCAATAGCTCAGTTATCAACTTACAAACAGACCCTGGTCCCTGTCAAAGGAGCAATAGCTCAGTTATCAACTTACAAACAGACCCTTCATCCTTGTCACTGGAACAATAGCTCAGTCAGCAACTTACAGACACACCCTGGTCCCTGTCACAGGAGCAATAGCTCAGTCATCAACTTACGGACAGACCCTGGTCCCTGTCACAGGAGCAATAGCTCAGTCATCAACTTACAAACAGACCCTGGTCCCTGTAACAGGAGCAATAGCTCAGTCATCAACTTACAAACAAACCCTGGTCCTTGTCACAGGAGCAATAGCTCAGTTATCAACTTACAAACAGACCCTTCATCCTTGTCACTGGAGCAATAGCTCAGTCATCAACTTACAGACAGACCCTGGTCCTTGTCAATGGAGCAATAGCTCAGTCATCAACTTAAAGACAGACCCTGGCTATTTGACACAGGAGCAATAGCTCAGTGATCAACTTACATACAGACCCTGGTCCTTGTCACATGAGCAATAGGTCAGTCATCAAAATACAGACAGACCCTGGTCCCTGTCACAGGAGCAATAGGTCAGTCATCAACTTACAGACAGACCCTGGTCCTTGTCAATGGAGCAATAGCTCAGTCATCAACTTATAGACAGACCCTGGTCCCTGTCACTGGAGAAATAGCTCAGTCATCAACTTACAGACAGACCCTGGTCCCTGTCACAGGAGCAATAGGTCAGTCATCAACTTACAGACAGACCCTGGTCCCTGTCACAGAAGCAATAGGTCAGTCATCAACTTACAGACAGACCCTGGTCCCTGTCACTGGAGAAATAGCTCAGTCATCAACTTACAGACAGACCCTGGTCCTTGTACTTGGGGCAAAGATTGACATTCTCTGACTGTTCCCCATGGTACTCGACAAGCACAGTGGCACGGAAAGGGTGGGGCTGACCCTCCAGAATGGGTCTAAAGGTCATTCCATCAAACATGGGAGGGGCTGACAGATTAGCCAAGTCAAGAAACGTGGGGGCTAAATCAACATTCATGATACTTTCCTGCAAACAAAACAGAGCAAGGAAATTGTGGGAGATTATAGGGGAGGTCCTTGCAAAGGAAAATGTAAACTTGATCAAGCAAAGCAGGAGGTAATTCAGGTCATCATTAGAAGTGAAACATTTGTGAGCACTTTAAAATTTAAACATAATAATGATGTCTTGAGGAAAACATTGTAAAATAAATAACATTATGAAAGATCAAATACACTCTTTGATTAAAAAGAAATTGTTAATGTTTTAAAAATGTATTTCCTACTAACAAAAGACAGTAGAAGAAAGATTGTTGGAGAACATGTTACTTTTTGAAAGGAAAATTTTATTTACTTCAAAAATTGAATTCTATAGTGAGCATAGCTGTATACGTAAGTTTATTTCCCCAAGTATCATTTTATTAAAGATGACAAATTAATCTTATTTCTATATAATTATAAAAACTATTGAAAAAATAATGACAGCCTGTGAATTAACCATGGATAAAAATATTTAAATTATCTGTGAAGTAAGCAATAAATTATTTTACGTCTTTAGGTAATTCATAAATTTAATTATGTGTCTGAAATAAGTTACAGACTCATTAGTTAATTACTTATGCAGTAATTAGTGTTTTGTAAAACAACTCTAATTTACAAGTATTTGTAAAGTGGTTGTCAGAAACAAGTTTCACTATAAATATTGGCATCCATGTAGTCCTTCAGGACAAGTTGATTGTTGGAGTGATTTCAGTGGTGGCCAAGCTACATGTGCAGATATTAAAGGTTGACACTATGGATTAGGTCTCATTGAAATGACATTTAGAACTGTTAAAGTATGAGTAGTTGAAAAAAGAGAGGTGGGGGAGTTAGTTAATAAACTGTATTCGATTGTGTTATTTTATGTTATCTCAAAGTCAGCTTCATGAAAGCAAGAAGGCAGTAATATAATTTGGCTTGTATGTGCTAATCGGAACATGTCCAAGTAAAAGCAAAGCAAGTGGATGGGGGAGAGTATATGCGCCAGTTTGGATCAAACTCCGGCCAAACTCACAGACAAGCCTTGATTGGTGTACGCTGGACAGCCTGGTATCTCCTCGCTACGTTCACCAAAATACTCAACTAAGACTGTGTCTCGAAAACTCAAATCATTGACATCTTGGACACCGGTCGCCTTGACATGTTTACCACTCAGACATTGGCCAGTAACTGGATGCCAAGATCTGCAAAGTTTCCTTCCTGAAAAACTTGGCATTTCTGGCACAATGAAAAATTTCTCAACCCTTTTAACAGAGGGAGAGATTCGTCTCCCCTTCCCCAAGTAAGGCAGCGACCTCCTCAGTTTAGACCTAACAGACTGCGGTTTGAGCAGCTTTAAGAAAGACATGCCGTCAAAATTATTGACTACAGGTTGAGGCAGGTTCCCGATGTCAGTAAAGGTTGGTGCCAGGTCCACAGACATGATAAGTTCCTGTTTGAAATGGCGGGACAAGTTTTTTTTTAAAGTTCACACTGGAGCATTTATTGATATGTTAGATCATGACACAAGTAAGACAATAATGCTGTTCACTGTTACTATTTATCATGTTCTCTACACTATGATCCCCACATTGTCAATTGTTTACTTATATATTACTTTGGACTTGAGCGTAAACTCTTAAGGCCCAGGCAAGTACCTTTGCTACCTGGTCCTTCTATTAGGTAGTACCTCCTTGCCATTGTAGCACTTTGCACTATGTGAACGTCAGAGATCCTCAGACTTTTAACAATTTTTGTCATGACTCATAACATAAAAATTTGCAGGGAATAAAACTAAGGCAATTTATAACAGATCAAACTGTTTGTTAATTGTAATTCATATAGAAAATCTAAAAAAAACAATTTGGCTACCTTTTTTAAAAATGAATTTAAAAATTTTTTAAAATTATTTTGAAGGCTTTTTGAACTGCTAAGTAGACGTTTAGTAATAAAGAGTTTCTGTTTTTAAAATGCTTGACATGGGTCACTCACAACAGAAGATTTTACTTGAAACTAAAAAAATAGTATCAGTTTATCCCTATAACTTACACCACTGATGAGCTCTAAGACTAGCACATCAAAAGTGAGGTATACAGTTTGACAGAGTTTATACCGTACCTAATATCTAAAATATAAATAAATCAAATTTTGGATTTCAATTCTGAGTTCTTCATCACTGAATACATTCCATTCAAATGGGCCACTGATCATGTTTTATGGATTGTCTTGTTTTTTCCGTCCTGTAGGTTGAACATCAATCCACATGTATGGATGGCCTTGGTCCTATTAACATGGCAGGGCCAGTTAACTTATCAAATGTAAGGACAGTGCAATCTAAACATAATATTTTTCAACATTTTGTTACATACTAATTTAGCTCAAAAGATATTAAAGAAAGTGAAGAATTTCGTAACTAAATGATTATTTCCTAACCTCCGACCGTCGTTTTCTGACCAATGTAGACAAAAGATACTGAGAAAATACTCTGAATCTGACCAGCATTACATGTGGACCAAGACCCAACCATCTTACCTCAGACGTACTGTTGGCTTTAACTCCTGGACCACGCACCATCAGAGGCACCCTGATATCAAAGTCATAAAACTGTCTCTTGTCATAGGGTAAGGAAAACTGGCCTGTAGTGAATGAAACAGCAGTAATAGAACAACAGTGATATTGGTGCGTAACAAATGTGAACAAACAAGGACCTTAGATGACTTGTTAATTCTTTCAAAAATTGTTTAAAGATAGAGTTTGCACATTGTTTTATATTCAACATCAAGGATTTAGTGGACAGAAAACTTATTAGCTTTCCCTAAACTGACAAAATGTACTTCCTTTCAGTATTTTGAAACAGGAACCTGTATTGCTACAGCTTTCGTAAATAACTGATCAGTACATAAAATTAATCGCATAATAACTTAAATAAAATAAAAGATGAATATATCAACTAGCATCATAATTGCTATAACATAACAGATTAAATTATCTAATTACATCATTAATTCTATAACATAACAGATGAATATATCTAATTACATCTTAATAGCTATAAAAGATGAATACATCTAATGAACTTCTTAGTTGCTATAAAATTCATCATATAAATAATTTTTGTAAAAAAGCTTCTTCTGACCAATATAAAAAAACCCCACAAAATCTGATAATCAGATTATTGCCTTTTATTATATAGGATTGAATTTATCTTTTTAGTTGTGTATGGCATAGTTTTCCATGATTTTACAGTATTAAGTGGACTTTTGTACATTTTGTTGCATTTATGTTTAGATGTCAAGCTATTCACATTTCTGAGATGTGGTCAAACAATTGGTATTAAGGAATTACCTCCATTCTCATACGATGTTCTCTAGCTATTGACTTACCTAGACGATATCTGTAGTTGTCAAACCATCCACCTACCTAATGATATCCATTGTTTGATGCCAAGTGTTGTCAAACCATCCCCTTACCTAATGATATCCATTGTTTAATGCCAAGTGTTGTCAAACCATCCCCCTACCTAATGATATCCATTGTTTGATGGGAAGTGTTGTCAAACCATCCCCCTACCTAATGATATCCATTGTTTGATGGGAAGTGTTGTCAAACCATCCCCCTACCTAATGATGTCCGTTGTTTGATGCCAAGTGTTGTTAAACCATTCACCTACCATTGTTTGATGCCAAGTGTTGTCAAACCATCCCCCTACCTAATGATATCCATTGTTTGATGCCAAGTGTTGTCAAACCATCCACCTACCTAATGATATCCATAGTTTAATGCCAAGTGTTGTCAAACCATCCCCCTACCTAAATGGTATCCGTTGTCTGATGTGAAGAACACATAAGTGTTGTCAAGAAGACTCATGGCCTTGAGTTTGTTGATAACTCCCTCCACCATATCATCCACAGACAGAAGAGTTCTCCATCTGTTATTTCAAATAAATAAACAGAAGCACTCTACAAGCCAGACCACATTTTCTTGTTGGTAGAAATTTATTTAAGATAATAAATATTAAACACAACAGATAAATGAGTTTATCATAGTAATTCTGCAAATTAAAATGATTCAGATACCTTAGGTTCTAGTAAACTTTTCTCAAGGCTATTTCAACTGAATTATTTTATAATGTTAAGATTCAAATCAAAACTGAATGATGAATTTGTTACAGATGTTCTAAATTAGACTTAATCTTAATGTGTAGTAAATTGTATCTTTCGAGAATGGTAAGGTTTGATCATTTCTATTTAACCCAATCGTTACGAATGTGACCAAATGCGACATGACACCTAGCACAGCATATACATCACATGATCCAGCGAGAAGCACCGATACCATGCAAATGGCATTTGGCTTTGTAAAAAGTAGATAACATCCTGATTTCGCTATTTAAAAAAAAGAAATGTTTCTGTCATTCAAGTTTTAAATATTGCGTGGCTTAGAAGTCAAACCTGATTTGGTGAAATTCGAATGTGTGATTTCTGAAATTTTTTGTGCAATGGCTTGACTCACTAATGGCTGCTTCAACATCAAATTGTGCAGCAATTAATAATAATTCAGACAATGAAGAGGAATCAGATATTGAAATAGAACAAAATGTTATAAATAGTGATAGTGACACTGATTCTGATCAAATTCAAAGTGACGCTGAGAGTGATGGAGAGGCTGTGACTGAATCTTGATCAGTGTTGTGGATATGATGAAAAATTTTAATGAAATTTTAGGGGGAATCCATAATCTCTCTATTGACAGTAGTGCAATAGACTATTTCAAACTATTCATGAACTCTGACAAGATAGAATTGTTGGTTACTGAAACTAACAGATATGCTGACCAGCAGCTAACAGAAAAGGGAAAGACACCCAATGGAAGGAGGTAACTTGTGAGGACATAAATAAATTCCTATACATAAATATCATGTTTCGACTGCACAAATTACCAACAACTAAATTGTATTGGTCAGATGTGGAGAGTGCCTGCAGTTGCAGATGTGATGGGTGACACCCGTTACGAAAAAATATGGCAGTATCTTTACCTCACCTATAGCGAGCACATCCCACCAAGGACAATGCCAATTATGATCCACTGTAGAAAGTGAGACCACTCCTGGATCATATTAGAAATGTATGCCAAACAGCATACAAACCTCACCGACAGCTGTCTGAGCCAATGGTTGGCTTCCATGGACCCTTGTCTTTCAAGCAATATTTGAGTAACAAGCCAACCCCATGGAGGATCAAGATAGGGTGTTGTGTGGAAGCAAAAAGATCTACACTGGCAAGAGTAACACAACAACAGATATAGCGTGGTTATGAGCATGACGGAGCCATATTTAGATGGATACCATGAGGCATTTTTTTATAACTTTTTTTCATCCCCTAAACTCGCAGAGTACCTCTTGCAGCGGAAAAGTACAGCTGGGTAACAATAAGGCCCTTCATAAAAGCCTGGCCACTGCCAAAATTATAGCAGAAGACAGGCAGCTTAAAAATGAAAAAGAAAAGTCTACTGGTTGCCACACAATGGACTGACAAGAGGCAGGTCAATATCATTTCAACCAATGCTGACCCTGTGGTCACCACTGTTCAATGTAGATTGAAAGACAGCATGATGGACGTCAAAATCCCAATGCCTGCCATGACTTACAATTCTGGCATATTAGGGGTTGATTTGGCAGACCAGAATCGTGCCTACTATCCTGTTGGCAGACCAGCATCGTGCCTACTATCCTGTTGGCAGACCAGCACTGTGCCTACTATCCTGTTGGCAGACCAGCACTGTGCATACTATCCTGTTGGCAGGCCAGCATCGTGCCTACTATCCTGTTGGCAGACCAGCACTGTGCCTACTATCCTGTTGGCAGGCCAGCACCGTGCATACTATCCTGTTGGCAGATCATCCACCAAGTGGTGGAGATATATTTTTTGGTACCTCATAGATCTATCTATGATCAACAACTTTCTTTTGATGAAAAGTGCTAGGCCAGAGGATGCCTCAGATTATCCTGTGTAAAATCATCTAGCGTTGTGGAAGGCAGTTTTAGACCAGCTTTTGAATGGAGCTACAAAATTCAGGCAACCTGACACACCAAATATCTCTGGGAGATTCAGCCCATACAACAGCCAGCACATGGTGAGCCCAATGTAAGGGCGCAAACATGGGTGCTATCAGTGCTCCAATGATGGCAATAAGATGGACAGTGGTAGAACCTGGGAGACAACAACAGGCTATCATCTATGCCAGGTCCACCTACACAAGGGCTACTGTTTCTCAAAGTTTCATGAGACAATTAAACAATAATAAATGACAGAACGGAGGTCAACGCCCAAAGACAATGGGTAACTTTTCACCAAAAAAACTTTTCCAGGATTGTTATTAAATATATTTATGAATTAAAGTGCATCAACCCATACATTTTTGAAAAGCTAATCCAATTTTCTATTTTTTGGTGTATGTCTTGTTATTTTAAATTTTCATTTAGGTATTTAAAAATATTTTTATTTGACATGGGGGTGCATGTTCTTGAGAATAATCTCCCTTTGCTTGGTATTTCAGTTGATGTTTAGGTTTTTGGGCTAAGTAGCAAAAGTGTTAATCAATCATTTTTTTCAAACTGTTCATTGAAGCCCTCAAATAGCTTTTGTTCTCACCTGTTTCTGAAGAAATCGTCAATCATGGTGACTGTATCATTAGGCATGGGTGTTATGGCTTGCTGTATCAACCAATGCTTGTCCTGATTGTGGAATGTACATAACACATACTTACAACAATGGGAAAAACAAAGATTGTATGATGAAACAAACATTTAGAACAACTAGATGGATTTTATCGGTATGAGGCTCTAGTACTTGAAATGTATTACATGAATACTGTTCAACAATTTGATGCAGCTTTCTGTATGGGAATGGATGCCTTAGAATCTTGCAGATATTTTTATTATAATTGATGACATCCAAGTTCACTCAATATACAAGCATATGACATAAACAGGTTCTTAAACCCGCCAGTGACTCTGGTATATCAAATACTAATCGGCCAGCTAACTCCTACAAATTTTTCAAAGAATAAGTAATAATTCTGTAGAATATTACACTAACAAAAACTGATTTCTGTTCTATTCCCTGGAAATATCTGCTTATAATGCACTGAGATGAGGCAGAGCATTTCAAAGTTTGAAATGGACAACCATTATTGGAGTTGTTTAAGGCTATGCTCGTTGTTAGACAAAAATAAATGTCACTTACCTGGCCATGGATATCAAAGTGTTTGGTCCTCGGTGCCTTGACATTAGTGAAATTTTTCATGTACTGTGGTGCGGGGGTAAACGGCTGGTGACAGGCAGGAGTGGACAGCATCATAAAAAATGGCTTCTTAGGGGTTTGTGCTGATAAAAATTTGAGAGCTTTTTGATGCTGGGAATGAATGTGAAAACAAATGATAGCAGTCTGTCCATGCCATTTAAACATTATTTTGCAACAAAATAAACCAAAATAATGCATGCAAAAAATATTTTAGCTGTATTTTTTTTTAACGGAAAATTTGTAAGTGGATTGAACTTACAATGACATCAGTGAGGTAGTCTGAAGCATAATTGTCTCCATGCTTGACTGCCTTGCCATTGACCGACAGCGTATAGTTATAGTAGACAGAGTTGCCAACCTGTGGACGTATTTCAGCATTCTATGTATAGTAATAGATCGACAAAATACAATCTCCACAACTATGGAAATCATGTGTATTATGTAAATCTATGAACATAAAACCACATTTGTGAATCTCAGCTATGTTTACCCTATGAGTAACACACAGCCACAAACGCAAAGATTAAGTTTTCGTACTTCTTCAAAAATTCAAGAATGATTCACTCAGACTGGTCAAACAAACTTAGCCCATAATGACCAGTTGTCAATCAAGCAAAGCTACTGACCAATCCATTCCATTTGTCCCATCCAGGTGGAACATGAGCCACACCCCCAGCCTCTGGTGTGCCGTACTGAAAACAGAATTTTAATTTAATGAAAATATATTTTAAAAATATATCAGTGTGTGACACACACATACATATATATATATAATGTATAAATTTATGTTCAGTACTGCTGTCAATTTGAGTAAATGGTATCATTGGTTTTCTACCATTGTCTACTCGAAATAGTCAGAAACCTTCAGTACCACAAAATAATTGGCAAAGTTTCTTTGTGCACAATCAGTTAACTTCTGAAGCACAATATAAAGTGAAGATTTCATTTTTATACTGACCTGCAGAACTGTTTCAAACAAACAAAGTTCATTTTAATATAAGGTTTGGGAAAGCCTGAAAATGCTACAAAACAAAGCATTTGACCTTAGCACTGTCTCAAAATGTTCTCAAATCTCACACATGAAGCAGTTTACTCTCTGATCTTATCATCTTTGCTTTCTTACTCACTAATTTAATCATCAGTATAATTTTTTTTTAACTTTAAATCCCTTTTGTACTAATGATTGAGAATGTTGCTTAGCACTGGCAATCTCCTGTTAGCCAAATGACTCCATCCAACTTACTTTCACATCAACATAAATATCTCATATGTGCAGTGATTCTCACAGCGTGACTGTAATCACAAAGCTTTTAAGACGTAACATTAATGAATATATCTGACCCATACATTACGTTCAGAATGGATCCTAATACTGCGCTGAGTGTCATTTTTATATCAAAGATGAGCATCAAAAATAACAAACTTTATAACCGCAAATAGTACAGTTGAAATGTTTTCCATAGCATCTAGTTACGCATATTATCAAGAATAGAGGACAGGAGAAATTTTTAAAAAATTATTAAATTGCACTTCAAAATATAGTTTTGACTAAATTAGAATACGTATAGTGATACTGTATTTTACCACTATAAGATTCTATGGACTATAAGATGCATCATAATTTTTAAGCAATGATTTTTTAATTTTATACACATGAATTTCAATTATAAGATGCCCCCTAATTTTGGAGGCAATTTTTCAAATGAAAAAGTGTGTCTTATATTACATTAAAATATGGCAAATTTTCTATATCCCCTACAGTTTCTGCTACTCTTATTGTTACCTGATTGAGGTATTTCCCAGCAAAGAATGTAGTATAACCATTTCCTTGTAGGAAAGTAGGGAATGTTTTCTTTTCTCCAGCATTCTGCCAGGCAGGGCTGCTGCAGTTCCCATTTAAGCTGTTATTGGTGGTCATGTGATTGTGTATGAACTGACCAGTTAAAATGCTGGACCGGCTGGGACAGCACAGTGGACTTGTGACAAACTGAGTAACACAGGTTCCACATGGAGTAAACTTTAGTATAATATATATTATTTATGACTGTGCTAATAAGTTAATCTCTTATAACTGTTCTCATTTGTTATTTATTTAAAAAATGATTAGTTAAAAAATTATGTAAGCCTAGTGTGAGAAATTATTGTTTTAAACTGAGAGATCTATAACATTTAAAATTTCTTACCATGTTTGTGAATGTCATTCCACAATCTGCAATTAGCTGCTTGGTTTTTGGCATAGGGTACTACAATAAAGACAATTTAGAATTTAGTTACTAACAAACTAACAAATAAAAGGAAAAGAAATATGAAAGCAGTGCTGGAAATATTTCTTATGAACATTTTTTTAGTCAGGCACTAGCCAATAGGCCAATAGGTTGATTAAAATTTTTGTTTACATTAAATTAAATTAAAATGTAATTAATTAAATTAGTTAATTTTAAAAAAAAACAGTGCTACGACACAGCTTTATATTTTAATATTCAATTTCCATATATTTTTAACAATTTTTTCTGATACTTTAATTTTAGAGTCACTGGAAAGTTTTGCATCTTAAATATTTTAGATTTAAATTTATATAGTTTGAGTTTGAGGCCCTATACGCACACTTACGCCGCAAGTTACGGAAATTTTAAGTAAAAATGTAGCCGAGGGGTAATTTTTTCAATAATTGAGAACTACACCTTTGAAACAGGACTTAAGACTAAATAATAATAAATAAACTACAGAATTTGAATACTACCGAAATACCTCTGGATAGGTACTTTGACAGAAAATTTAAATGTAGTCCAATAGGCTTAAATAATGCATCATTTTAAAGGGCTTGCTAAGACCTTTTCAAAAACACTTGTTTTGTCTTTCTATCTTTTATAGAAGTGGAGTTATTAATTTTTTTGTCAATTTTTTTGGCCCCTTATATAATCTATATAATTTATTAAAAAACTTGTGACCCAAATTTCAAAATTCTGTACTTTTTCCCTCACAACTTTTTTAATTTTAGAGATATGGTTATCAAATTTTCAGAAGACATTCACAATCCAATTTGAAAAACAATGATCAAGGAATTTTTTAAGTATATCAAGATTTTAAATTTTGTAAAAAATATATTTGAAAGCTTGTTGAAGAAAATAATAGCGAAAATAATTATTTTTATATATAATATATATATAGATAAATATAAATCAGTAAAAAA
>MUZC01000531.1:93934-127287 GCA_002072015.1 Radix auricularia | reverse complement strand
TTGCAGTTGCAGGCTGAAACTGAAAGAAAAAAAATACTTTTAGTTTTATTTATAATTTAATATAATTTAAAAATATTTTTCCATTATAATTTTTATATTGATAACATTAACATTGTTCATTGCAATATAATTTAAGATAAATGAGTTAAATACAATAAGTTGAGGTAAGTAACAAATTTTATTTAATTAATGACGTTGTTATTATTATTGTTTATCATAACAATTTTTCTATTATGATTATCAAATATATATTGGTGGTAGTAGTAGATATTAATTATTATTGCTATAGTCTTTAGTAAAGGCTGTTGTCATACATTAATATATAACATAATAAATATGTATTTAAGTAACAATTTATCATTTTAAAAAACAAAATAATGGAAACGAGGAATATTAATACTATTTCTATTTATAGTAACAGTGTTTATTTATTTTGATTTCATCGGTTTATTTTCATTCATCTTATATCATTATTGACTTATCTAAAGTATTATAGTAATTTCTACATTAATTTATTTTAAATGTCATTGTTTTAATTGTATATTTTCGGATGATCAAAGATTGCAAATATGCTTAAGTTATTGTTATTAGTACTTTTTCTTATAATACCATCCCGCCGGTGAACAAGAAAAAATCGGCCATTTTGTTTTTATACGGTGCCGATGTTTCGGTGAAAATTGGATAGGTCTACACAGCTAACCAGCAAAGGCTTCAGTAATCAAATCAATGATTTTCATAACAGAATACATATGTTAAATTTGCGTGAATAAGTCAGATTAACTTTTTGTAACTAAATACAACATAATTGAGAAAATAGTAGCTTACCGATAGTGAAAGAAGCACAGAAAAATATCCAGCGAACGTCACGTTGTTTAGAAAGTGAAAGCGACACCGGAAGACAATTAATTAACGTACTCGATAACAAAATTCATTTGTTTTTCGATTACAATGACGTAAAATGAGTATTTCGGGGGTCACCGGAGAGCAAATCAAAATATTCCGAAAAAGTTTTTCCGTAAATTTACGACATGCGCAGAGCGATGCGCGAACGAGTATCGAAGTGCCTAACTAATAATTAATTAATGGTAAATAATAGTAATAGTATTGAAAAAAAAATAGTGGTTTAATTATATATTAAGAATAGTAATAGTAATACTAGTGGTTGTTCATTTTAATTTTATCGATTTATTTTTATCCATCATAGATCAATATCGGCTTTATTAAAGGGATATCATCCCTTTTACATTATTTTTATATAAATATCTTTGTTTTATTTGTATTTATTCAGATGTTAAATGATTGCAATTATGCATAACGTATAGCGCTGAGTAGTCTTTCTTAGAAAACTAACACGCCGGTGAACAAGAAAAAATCGGCCATCTTTGTTTTTTACGGTGCCGATGTTTGATCAAATATAAGTGGAGGTCTACTGCTTATGGTGGAAGGCTACATTGATGAAATCAATGATTTTCCAAACAAAATTAATATGATTATTACTAATATTTTAGTCCGAGTAACTATTTTTATTTAATACAGAATATTTAAGACATTAGTAGCTTAACGATGTTGCAAGAGACACAGAAAATTCTACAGCGAATACCGCGTTGCATGAATAGTGATAGCATCACTGGAAACCTACTATTTGACGTACTCGATCCCCAAATTTATTTGTTTTTCGATTACTGTGACGTAAAACGACTCATTCGGGGATCTCCGTAGAGCTAATAAAAATTTTCCGAAAAAATATTTCCGTAAATTTACGACATGCGCAGATCGATGCGCGAACGAGTATCGTAGTGCCTACTCTGGACGTCTTTCTCCATCCCTACCTTACTATGTCTTAATCTTAGACTAACTCTACTAGACTCTAGTGTTTCTTTTTACTCATTAATCAATTTATTATTTTTTTTTTTTACTTAACCTTTCGTTGTGCTCTTTACTTTAGTTAACCTTGCGTTGCCGCTTGACTTAGCGACACTTGAACACAGTGACAGTGCAGTGAGTGTGAGAGTGAATTTCAGTACTTTTACTCACCTGGCCGAATAATGCCACATCTTGATCATCCGTCAGGATGAAAACAATATTTGGTTGTTTTGCTCCCAACGATGCATTAAATAATACGAGCAGGATTAAGCAAAAATTTAGCTTCAGCTTGAATATAAATTTGCAAGACATGTTACTATTGTATTACACTATTACATGGAGTTAACAGATATCAAAAGTCAATTTCAAAGTTTGATCACATGACAACTGATTTAACCTAATTACCGAAATCTAATTTTATTTGAATAATCCAATGTTGATTGTTTCAATGGATGAGGTAACCTGAAAATATTTTTTGTGTATATGTTTTGAGGTATGTTACACTTCTGGTGGTCCTAGTTTAGGTTTTCCAATGCAACTTTTTAAAAATGTTATTGGTTTTCAACAGATAACATACCAATTTATAAAATTGGTCACTAGTTAAAATAATTCAAATTTCTTAATTAATTTTAATTCATTACATTTTTAACAAATATTTCGTAATATATAAATATTGTTCAATGATGAATTAACGATATCCAATATAAATCAGCAATAAGTGAGAGTTAATGATACTGAATTAATGAACTAAATACTTTCTGCACCAGCATTTAAAGAAAAAAAGTTCTCTCTGGATCCGAAACTTGGTGATCATACCTTCACAGCTTCCATAGAAAGATCCTGAAGATGAAGACTTAAAGGATGTCTGGAAAGGACATAACAAAAGTCTTAAGCAAGTTGATAATGAGTGTGAGAAACTGCAATAAGAAAGAAAGAAAGATATTAAACAGTGACATCAGACAATGGACGAATAGACAAGAAGCCTTCCTTACCAAACACCCCCCTTCCCCCAAATGATTTTGTTAATGAAAAACTTACCAGCGATGTGTAGGCTAATAATCCAAATACATAGCAACCAAAAAGTCTTGTGTGTGTGTGTTTTTTTTTTTTTTTTTGGTGCACCAATACTTAAAATAGCTTCTTTTTTTAATTGGAGGGGTGGCAGACAGTTCTCAAAACTCCTGACAACAGTGGACACATTCATAATAAAAAGCATGTGGGGGGGGGGGGGAGTAAGAAAGCAAAAATGATTATCCCACACCTCTTGTATAGGTAGAAATAAATTCTTCTGAAAATAACATTCACACGGTAAAAAGAAATATGAAACGAATAGCTTTATGAAAATGGGATTAGTTCCGATTAGATGGGCATCCCACTCCTCACCCCGCTCGCCCCACTGTACATGCACACACATACACACACGCTGCAGCTAAGTTTTTATATTTTTCTTTATTTATTTATTCGTTTTATTTGTGTACTATTTGTTCTTTGGAAAAGGCTCTTTGCCTAAACGTTCGCTGTAGTTTTTTTTTAACGTCTTGTCAGGCTCACTCATACTCTACATGCAGTGGCGGCGTTAGGTAAGCGCGGGGCCTAGTGCCAGCAATGACCCCGCGGGGCCAGAGTACTAGTAAAGATCGCTAAGCACCAGTGTGCTATGGTATTTAAAAATATGAAATATCTTGATTATTATGTAATTTTAATACCGCGTGTCACCTTTTTATTAAATTATTACAAGTTCATTATTTTCTCTGGTCTATAAACAACGGTTTATTCTTATCGAAAAATGACGTGCCGGTTACGACGTGATTTAAAATGCAATTTATTAACCAGGACGAGACATGTTCAGGACCGAAACGCGGGGCCTACCTAAGCGCGGGGCCTGGGGCAGTCGCCCCAGTTGCCACCCTCAAACGCCGCTCCTGTCTACATGTTATGCAACTACTTAAAAAATTAAGGGTATAATTTTTTTAAAAATTAAATTTGAATTTTAAAAACTATTTAAAACATATATTGTTAATCGAGTTTCGTATTTAAGTTGTATGATTCTGGTAAAAATTTGTTTAATTAAAAAAATTATAACATTTAGTTGATACGCCGTATTTACTTATGACATCCTCAATCAGGACTTTAGTATTATCTGGTAGTTTATTAGCAAAACTCCGAAGTCTCGTTGTGTAGTGTGGCCTATATCCTTGTTTCATTACGTTCATTTCATGGTAGGCACGATAAATTAGTTGTATTATTGCACGGCACGGCATTAATAAATATCTTTTAAAGTCATGTTTTATTTCTTTAAATTGTTAATGTAAGATAAGACACTTATAGGTCCATATGAATACGATTTATTTAGAGTAGCGTGCTGTGTTTGTGTATATTTTTACGGAGCGAATGCCTAGGCTTGAGTGAACTTAAACTTAAGTCACTCACGTAGACGTAGTAAGTCAGAGTGGTTATCTATCGGTTATTAGCGCAGACCTTGCCAATTCCACACACTTTCATTTTTAATTATTTAATGGTAATTATATTGCCTGGTGACTTATAATAACGGTAAGCCATAATAACTTACCTTTTACGCACACCCTACTAGTTACAGGTCATGTAGTAGAGGCATATGCCTAGGCCTAGTAATTAAGTTACTTTAGTAATAAATAACAACAGATTAATAACTTAATAATGGCCATGATCCATGGGCTAAAACCTATATCTCCGACCGGAGCGTTGCGTCTCTTCCGATTTTTTAGGGTTTGGGTTAGGTTTAGCTTTAGAATTTCGGAAATTGATGATTTTTAGGGTTTGGATTAGGTATAGCTTTAGAATTTCTGAAAATTGAAGATTTTAGGGTTTGGATGGCCGCCGATAAGGTCGGCCCGGTCGGAGATATAGGTTTTAACCGATCCATGTCCATACTCATACTGATACTGTCATTTGCCATACTAAATACTAAGATACTATCATACTGGCATACTTAGGCCTAGGCCATACCGTGGGGCAATCCTCCGAATCCTGGTCCCAAATTATTTTTTTGTGAGTTATCGATTACTATTTAATCAGTACATAATTCGGCGTAATTTCATTTAAAAGACAACAAATTATGGCAGGTAGTCCAGCCGCTCCGATAAATATTTCTCCCGACTCCCATTGTTTGACCTGCAGCGCAACTAGCAGCAATGGAACTAATACTATCGAAGGACTATGGGTGCAAGCTAAAAAACGTAAACTCCAGTTTTCAATCAGAGTGGTTCAAGTCGAGCTCTGTTACAGTTTCAAGCTCCTTGTCGGACTTTCACTGGCGCAACATTTACAAGCAGAATGTTTTAGGCAGCTATTTGGAAATGATGTGGGACAATTACAATATTTAGTATTTAATGAATGGATATCAGACGATATGTATCACTTGTCTATTTTTTATCAATAAGTAACATATAAATAACATACTTTCTAGCGGAAAATAATTTGGGACCAGGATTTGGAGGATTGCCCACTATGGCATGGCATAGTATGAGTACCATGACTATGATTATGATGCTATGACTATGACTTATTATTTTTTAAATATATTATTATTAACATTATGTAGCCTAGCCTAACCTGACTACTTAGTTAACCAAGCCTACTATCTTATCTGTTACTGTTACAGACACTCCTTCTATACAGAAGATTATTGCTGTGCTGCCTGTTTTAGTGTTAAGTTAATTTAATTAAATTTAAGGGCAAGGGGATTTGCCCATAACAGGGGCCTCAATTGCCTCAATATTTTTCTGCCGAGGGGCCACATTAACAATCAAACAGCAGTTTGGGGCCTACTACTATGTTTTGTGGTAAACTACAGATAAAAATAGTATTTTTTTTTTTTGAGAATAAAAGGTCTTCAGGGGCTGGATGAGATAGCATCGTGGGCAGTAGTTCGGAGACCCTTGGTCTATAATATAGTTGTTAATATGTGTGCAATTAATATTGATGCTTGTGAAGCAGTGCTTTTGGATTGGAATAATAATTATTTAATGGAAACAGGTTTAATTGTAATGCATGTGGCATATGGGCATGAGGTTAGATTCCAGGGTTAGTGAATTATTTTATTTTTTAAAGTACCATTGGGTCTACCAGCAAACAGTTTGATTCTTTGGAAAATTTAGGTTCAAGTTGTTTGTAATTATTTCATACATTTTTGGCTACACTATTATTATTAACAAAATTAATACAGGGTATAGGCTGTGGTATTCATCTAAAAATTCTAAAGTCTAAATATAATAACAATTCCACAAGTGCTTGATAAGTTATTGCATGTGTTAGCTCATACTCAAGATGCTTAATTTGTGGATCCAAATACAAGATATTCATATCAGTAATAAATTTGTACCCAATCTATTCAACTTTGAAATAAATGTATTTGTTAAAGAAAGAAAATTTTCCTAAGAATAAACTTGGTTAATGATGTTCTTTTCAACTGCATTGGTAACTATCCATACTGAATGCTCACATCACATAGAACACAGAAACAATAGGAAGAAGAAGACAAAGAGCTTTGTCAAATGCGAAAATTAACGATTAATTTCTCGATTAATCGGTAACAAATTTATCAATTAAAATTATTTTAATCGATAAAATAGCCATTATAATTAAAGAAAATATTTTAAACAATTTTTACGATTTATTAATAAATAATTAGTTATTAATAATTGATAATAGTTTTTTCTTTACGTACAAACTTCTCCACTAAAAAAAGTTGTTTAAAGTGTAAACTTTAAAATAAGCCGTTTTATAAAGAAAATGATATAAAAAAAATTATTTTTGCTGAATTAACAATAACAAAATTAAAATTCATAGACATTAAATTGAACTACTTATATTTAAATTTAGCTCCTTACAATTTTTTTTAAAAATTAGTCTAAATACTTCAAAAATTGGCATTTTATGAAATTTTCAGTTTAATGATGTCATACAACTTATTTTCAGCTTTAATCAAAATTATCAATTATTTATTCTGTAAATTTTCAAAAGTTAACTATTAAATTTAAATTAATCAATAACAGCCTTAAAATATAATAATATATATTTTGAGAGAGGTGGGGGACAAAGAAGGTTCAAAGAGAGTAAAGTAATGCTTGGTAAATGGTCAATTCTGCACTGTGTTTCCAGTCCCTTTTCAAAAAACTTAATTGTTGCCAAATTCTTTCTTGTTTCTGGATAGGCATCCCATATTTGTTATGGAAGCACTCACATTCTTATTCTCCAATAAGAGATCTTCTCGTATCTGTTACAGACGCTCCGTCTCTACAGAAGATTTTTGCATCCTATGCTTATCTATGATTTGTGTCTAGTCCTGCATTCTTAATGGAGTTTTAAATGTTGATAAAGTATTCGTTTTCCTGGTTTCTTTAGGCAACACATTCCATGCCCGAATTGCGAATGGGAAGAACGAAAATTTGTATGTGTTTGTTCTTGCATATAGAACAAGAAAGTTGTTTTTGTCCTTATGTCTATCTGAAGGTTTTATTAATTAAGTATGAAAAAAATATTGAGTTACTATGGCTATGGTAGTCTGATCTACAAAATAACCTTTGCAGTGAGCACACCATTTCATATTTTAAATCCCATAGCTTTGCTAGATACATCCTTAAGATTTACAAAAGCATAAAGCAACTTTATTTACCTCAAGTAGATTTTGAGCTACAAACTTTTTAAAAGTCATATTTAGTTTTTGTGTGGTTATTTTTAATGTGGATATGGCCTGCACTTCTTTATTTTGTGATCCTACTTCTTCAAAGTATTCTTAACTCTTAGTTTATGGCATGCAAGAGAAAACAGATTTTGATCTAATTTTGCTTAAATTAAGTATAAAGCTGAAAAAGTATTTATATAAATTAATTTCAACATAGATCTTCATGTTAATAAATGCTTTATGTTTTATTTTTTAATTTGATCTTTGATGAGTGTCATAAGTCATAACTTAAACTCATATGTAATATTATGTATTACAAATAGACATAGAATATTTCTTTTAATTTTGTGGAAATATTTTTTTTAAATCCTCAGGTATACTCAGTATTTATTTCCAAAAGTTATAGCTTAGTTTAGTCAAGCTCTAAGACAAAGGGGCACAAACACATGGAACACAGAACTCGCAAACGTATAAGGGAGGCAAAGTCCAAAGCCAGACCAGGTAAACAAATCATCCTTATGTTTTCTTTTCATAGATATCTCAATCATTAATATAAAAAAAAAGTTACTTTCGTAAGATTTTGTCATAATAATTTCACTCTTGAAAATATGTGGAAGCAAACCAATTTAGAGGTTCAGTACTTTTAATTAAAGAATGTAACTTACTCGTTTACATTCTTATTTGGTGTCTTGTTTAACTCTACTTGCCAGAGCTTTATAAGGAGTCTAATGGGTGGTATGCACACAATTATGTTGAGACATTTGATCTAAGAAAAGAAATAGTTAAAGACAATGTAGAGAGAGTTGATGCCACCCAGATAACTGTGGAAGAATTTCAAGAGCGCTATGAAAGATCCTACACTCCGGTTGTTATCACCAACTGCCAGAAAGATTGGGCTGCTTCATACAAGTGGAATCCTCAAGTATGGAACTATTAATACATTTTATCATCATTTTTAATTCAAATACTTAACATTAAACTAATTTTCAAAGAAAATGATGATACAAATTTGATTAAATTTATTAGACACTTATTTTTATTATCAAATTTTAACAATTCTATCAGCTCAATTAATGAAAAATAGAAAAACTTATATATAAGCCTTATTTATAAAAAAAACAGAAATGTGAGATTTTGTGTCGTTATACAGTTGTATTTTTTTCCACTAGCGTCTAGCTAAGAAATATAGAAATCAACGCTTTAAATGTGGAGAAGATGATGGTGGCTACTCAGTGAAGATAAAACTGAAATATTTTGCAGAATATATAAAGCACAATAGAGATGACAGCCCATTGTATATATTTGACAGCAATTATGGAGAGGTATGGTTACTTTTGAACATCAATAGGAATTAACATTTAAGTACTCACTCTTTCTGTGTTCTTGAACCTTATGAGACATTTAAACTATTTTTATGTGTGTTCGCCAAGGTTAAAATACTGAATCTCAAGCATATTGAGCACTTTTTTTGCCATCCAATTGTGAAAATCACTTATTTCCTATATTTAAAACAAAATGTATGTTAGGCTACAGTTAGTACTTTGAAATGTGTATCTTGCAGCGGAGAAACATTCATATTAAAATATTATTGTTGCATTCTGTTAATTAGTTTTGAGTAGGTCTAGGACCTAGTTAGGAAAGGTGGCAGACCTATTTCCATCCTGCACCCAACATATTTTTCTCTTCAATCCTGTGAACTCAGAGCAGCTTAAAGTTTTGAGAATTTCCCTACTTAGTATTAGCCCATTCTGCACTAACCAAATTAGTTACTATATTAAAATAATCATAGCCAGTTATGTAACTATCTATTTAATCACATAGAATGTACATCATCCTTTTGTTTAGTTTTGCTTTCAATTAATAGCTACTTCCCTATGTAACCTGTACATTTAAACTACTAAGTTTCTTTTACATCTTTTCTATACTATTTCATCTCATTGTCCCTTACCCCATAGTACATCAACTGCCTGGATAACTTCTTAATTTTCCAAATGGCGCAAACAATTTCTGGAATATAGTCGCAACACTTACTGATTTCATGCTCAGCTATAAAAACGTTTCTTAGTTTGAAGGGTAGCTCTTACAGCTCTTCTCTTTTTACTTTCCCTCGTAATAAGTTATGCATATAATTTTTTTCAGCATCCTAAACGTAGGAAGCTGTTGGAAGATTATGAAGTTCCCAAATTCTTCAGAGACGACTTATTCAAATATGCTGGTGAACACAGACGACCACCGTATCGGTTAGTAATCATTTTAAAAAACTATTTTGCAAAATTCACCATCATTTGCCACCCTGATTTTAGTAATACTCTCCCTATATTTGTTTTTGGTCATATTCTTTAAAAACACTTCAGAAAAATATGTCATTAAGGTATTTAAATCCCAACACTGTCCTTAAGTCTTTGGATAAACCTTGTCATCAATTTTCACCCTTCATTCTTTTGAAATTTTTCAAACAATTGACTAGAAAATTACTGACATCTGTCACTGTTATTACAATTAATTTAAAGAAAATTATTGAAAATTAAATTTCACTCCTGGTTGTCTTCTGTGTTTGAGCTCTGGTCTCTACATCAAATGGCTACCACTTTGTTACCCACTTTTTTCTTTGTCAAGTATATGGCAAAATACCTTTATAAATAAAAACCTTTATAAATACAACTTGATAAAAAAAAATTAAGTCATTGGGGGCCATCCATATATCATGTGCACTCCAAAAATCGCATTTTGGTACCCCTTTAAATGCTGCACCCAGTACGTAAATTACCCCCCTCCACCCACCCGTTTGAAAAATTAATTTTAAGCCATAATCACAGGACATTGGTTTTATTTTTTGGGGCCTTCGGTAAATGACGTCACGCATTTGTTAGGGGAGGGAGTGCTTATGAAATGTGTTGTCACACCAAAATGCGATACTTTAAATAAAAGTTCCAATAAAATATTTCATTGCTTGCAATTTATTTAACAACGTTTTCAATGGCTTCACACGTGTTACAACATTAGCGTGCAGCCTTACCCCTTTACTCATAAATACATAAAAGGAGTAATTTGCAATTAGAAAATACAGCTTTTTTCGGGGGGGGGGGGGCTCAAAGCTTAATATAGTGTCTGAGGCCCTAGTGGGTGAAAGAAAAGCATCTACTAATTTCAAGAAATGAAATATAAATCAGATGAATATATTTTAGGTACTGGTTTAACGTTTTAATGTTTGATCTGAATCAAATGTGAATTACTTCAAAGTAATTAAAAGTGCATTTGCATTAAATTATAAAACATTATTGCATGTCAGTCTTGACTCAGTTTGTCTTGAATGCCATTAGCAGCTTGAGTGGTTTACATTACAAGGCTTAGTATTGTGCAAATTAAATTTATTATGCCTACATACACATTCAATCGAGACTCCCCTCCCCTTGCGCCAAATGCCATTAATATTACCCCCCCCCCCATTGCACACGCGATATATGGATGACCCCTTGATTGAGAGTTCTTAAATGTATTTTTATCAGAAATCGAGATGTATGCAAACTTTTGGCTTAATCAGTCTCAAAGAAAGGGGTGAAATTTTTATTGCAAGATTTATGCCCAGACAAATTGACCTAAGCTAAAAAAAACACCAAATATGAGTCTAACTAAGCCAATAACTCACTGTATCTGTTAGACAACATAAAACTTACTGTAACTCTTAGAATGTACAAAACTCAAAATACCTGTTCGACAACAGAAAAATGGGATGAGAAATTGTTTCATATTTGTTAAACTGTTGTGAATATTTAAATGTGCTCTGATGTATTCTCCTGATTTGCATTTAAACTTAAGAATTATTATAAAAACTCATAACTTACCTGTTTTACACAGCAGTTTGAACTGAACAGTTTAGTATGTTCACACATTTTAAAACTAAGAAGATTATTTTCATCTTGTTTTGTTTCTCTTTATAGATGTGCACTTAATTATTGTTTATTTTCTAGATGGTTTGTGATGGGACCAGCAAGGTCAGGAACAGGTGTCCACATTGATCCTTTAGGAACAAGTGCATGGAATGCCCTTGTCTTAGGTCATAAACGGTAGGCATTCGACAGTTGTCCTACTTGTAGAGATGTTTTCTAGCCCAACTGTTAAAGATATAAAACTATAGAACTTATTCAGTGAGTTTTGACAGGAAAGGAGAATTTATTGCTCCTATATGATCAATGCAGTAGACATTAATTATCATGGTGTTTTAATAACAGTCCGTACAAAAAACATTTTTAATCCACATTTTTTAAAAGCCCAAAATTTGTAGCCCTTTACATGCACTGCATTATGTAAATGTCATTATTTATTATTTCATCTGCTGTTTTTAAAGTTGGTGCTTACTTCCAACCAACACCCCAAGAGAACTCCTGAAGGTAACGTCAGATATTGGAGGCAGGCAGAAAGATGAGGCCATCACTTGGTTCAGATACATCTATCCCAGGGTCAAAAGTCCAGACTGGCCCAAAGAATACCAGCCGGTCAGTTGTAGAAGTTTTATTTAAATGAGAACATTATGATGATGTTTTCAATAAGAACAGAAGTTCATTAGGGAATCAGCTGTAGTAGAAGGGGACACAAAAACTGCACATTTAACTTCATCAAATCCAAGATACAATACTTCCCTATGAAAGTAAACATTTTGTTTTTGTCAATGGTAGAAAGTAAACCACTGTGATACTTGTGTATTGTAGCTACAGTTTACAGTATATAATTCTTTTATAAATACTTTTTAAAAAATATTCATTTCACAACTTACCTAGCTGTGAGTGCTCCGTCTTTTGTGTTATCTAACACTATTGATTATTCAAATCAGTTTCAACTAAAATATCACTTTCTCATAACCTCAATAGAATTTTTGTGGTTCTGATAAGTTCTTTCCACTAGTGAACAATTGAGGACATACTGTATTACTTCGAAAAGTCAAGCTGAACTTGAATCTTTTGTGAAAAATAACATCTGCTTTATTCTGTTGATGGGCTGGCTATTGGGGGCTTCGATCAAATTTTGTATTTATTGCTAAGGGGAAATCACTTCAAGTGGGATTTTATTTAACATTAATTGTTTGAATTGTAAATTGTAGACTTTTGTCTATAATCTAAAAATTAAAGTTGATGCTAAAAATGAGAAAATAAAAACTAATATTAAAACAGTTTTAAAGTAGAAGTATGGGCATAGAATAGGAAATGATGTTAAATACATTGTTCATAGAAATTATATTCAAAATTAATTAAAAATAAAACATTTACATCTGCATTACATTTAAATCCTTTAACTGCATCAGAAAACACATAGTCTTTTCTCTTGTCATAAAAATATAAATTATTTTATGCTTTTTATTGCCCCCTTGAAGGCAAGTTTTTTAAACACAGATATTTTCTATTTCTTTTACTGATGCTGTCTTTTCTGATTTTAGCTTGAGATCATTCAACACCCAGGTGAAACAGTGTTTGTGCCAGGTGGTTGGTGGCACGTGGTCATCAACCTGGACGACACGATAGCGGTGACACAAAACTTCTGCAGCATCATCAACTTTCCTATTGTCTGGCACAAAACAGTTAGGGGGAGGCCAAAGTTGTCCAAGAAGTGGCTGCGAGCTCTGAAGGTAGAATTACTTGTGTTGGGGCTTTTGCTTTCATTATCTTAGAAACTTAGATGTCCATTGTTATTTTTTATTACTATAACTTAATAAATTTAAAGGAACAATATGCATTCTGCTAATGAATTTTCAGAACTAATTAAAATATGTGCCATAAGATTAATCAAGTATGTAATTTATATTTGTTTAAATCTTTTATAAAAAGATGGAATCCTCATGACCTACTTAATGTTCTCAGCAAGTTTATGAATGTTTAGTAATTATCAACTTATTATAAAGACCTTGAGACCTGAAGTGGCGGCCATGGCCAACAAGATTGACCTTAGTAAGCCAACTGGCTTCAATTCAGACAGTTCTAGCTCAGCATCATCCTCTTCAAGTGACACAAGTTCAGAATCAGCGGATAGTGAGAGTGACTCTGAGTCGGAATCAGCCAGCAAATCGTAAGCAGTCAAAACATGTTTTGAGTGCAGCACTAAAATATTGTCTTTAAATACTCTACATAAGTATCCATGCCTAGGTTCAGATGGGCTGGATGATTTGTAGCATTTTAACTTTTAAACTCCCTTAAGGTTTTCAATAAACTCCCGCCTCATTCCCTTAAGAAATTCCTGTATTGTGATCATCTGGTTATGAAATTTTTAAAATTGCGTAAAATCTGTTTATATTATTATTTTCATACTTACTTCATTTTTTTAGCCTAAGAATGGTTATTTTACGCATCCAAAACCCTGTTTTGAGTTAAATACTATATTTACCTGTAGTCTAGTACTATTATTTTTATAATAAAGTATAGGAAAATCACATCTTTAAAAAAAACAACGTAAAAACTACCAAAAAAAACTTCACAAATCAAGCGTTAACACTAGCCCGGGCAACGGCAGCCATCGCCAGAAGTCGAATACATCATTTTTCAAGCATTGAAGAGTTTTTACTTTCAGTGATCTCATTTCTAGCGAGAGTGCTATCTAGGGATGCTTTTCGGCGATTTGGTAATAGCGGTCAGGAGTTTTGGGGCTTTAAGAGTTAAAATCCCCTAATCAATAACGGGAAACTGACCAAATATGATTCTCATTCCATTGTGATTTGTCTTTTAACAACAATAGTGTTGTGTTCATGTTAGAACCTGGCATTGGTTAATTAAGTCAAGACACCTGCTAGCCATGCTTAAATCTCCTGAGTATCAGTACATTTAAAGTAACCTTATTATCTGTTATCTTACAGAAAAAGATCCAGGCATTCAAAGTCCCGCTCATTAACGCCCAATGGAAACTTATTGACACCATCTCACCAGCACCACGTGAGGTCAAGATCCAAATCCCTGTCTCGGTCAAATATCTGTGTGGCAAAGGAGCGTGACAGGGGCAGTCACCAGGACCACAGAGACACACGCAGTGTTTCAAGTACACCAAAGAATTCACGATAACAATTTTTGCTCAGTTGCTGCAGATTCACATATTATTTTCAGGTCTCAAACAAGTTACTTAAAGTGGAGATATCATTGCTAAGCTTTGCATTGCCAAAACTCTTGACAACTATTCAGGGACTTGGAATAAATGTAATGGAAATATATTATTTCATTTTAGCAATAATTGAGAGGAAAAGATTTTTTTTAAACCATAAAAAAGCCTTTTAAAAAAATGTTAAATTGAAATTGTAAAATGTCTACTCAGATTTCTTATAAAACTTGTGTGGGGGTTGAATAGTTCAGTTAACTTGTTCCATTAAATTTTAAATAATCAAATTTTGTTCATTCAATTGGGAGTAGAGGCTGATGACTGCTGCTCAAACTGTTTATGTAAGCTTGTATACTAGTATTGTTAACACATGAAGGAAGGAATTTCTTTCATTTCAATGAGAAATATTTTTTGAAACCACATTTCTCTCATGCTCATATAGATTAAATATGTAGTGCTTAAGTATTTGACAATCTATTGTTATGATTCTAGTTACCTTGTTTAGTTAAATTGATCTCTTAAAATATCAAGATGACCAAACTAAAAGCTAAATCTTTCGATTAAAAAATATGTGTCAATGTGAAACCTCTTACAAAATAATGTTTAGAAATTTTTTAAGAATTTAGGTCGTGAGTCAATTAATGATTATGAGCCACAGGCTCGTTTAAATTTTAACACTGGCCTCGTTTGGATTGCGGATAAGACTTTGGACACCCCTAATTTAGGTGCAACCAAAAGAGAAGCTGAAGACAATTCTTTTTGCAATTTTCTAGTTCCCAAATCGCCTTGTTAAAAATATAAATTTTAGGTTCTTTAATGACTTAACAATCTTCACAAAATTTTTGTTCATAACTGAAAAGGCGCTTCTTGACTTTTCAATTATTGAAAAGAACTTCACAGAATCACTTAGTCATGTTCTTTACTAGCAAAAGTCCAACTTATTAATCCTTTATGAGCATTAAATTACAATTCTGATTTAAATTATGGGTATCCAAACTTTTTGCCGGAGGGCCGCATTAAATGTCAAACAGCAGTTTGGGGGCAGATTACTTACCTCCAAATACTAAGTTTTGTGGTAAACTACATGTATTAGTATCTGTTGTTTTTTTTTTAGATTAAAAGGTCTCCAGGGGCCGGATGAGCGGGCCTCGCGGGGCCCAGTTTGTAGACCCTTGATTTAGATGTTAAATTGATCTTATCGTTTGAGTCACAACCGAAGGGTTTGAAGATTATTTTTTGATGTAGGATTTTGAAGTTCTTTGTTTTGACAACGCTCAACTCAATGTAGAAAAACAATGTAACCTGATCCCATACTTTTATGCTGTAAAACTTTTCATCATTTACAACCATGATTTAATATTTGTTTTTGAAATGATCAGCTCCTCTTAGGAAAACATCTGATCAGTTTGATAAGAGTAGTGAGTGAGTACATTTTGCTGGTGATCAATTTGAAAGCAGAAATGTGAAGTATTTTGTAAATCAGTTGCCATTGATAAAGAAAAAAAATCTTTCTATTTTTGTACCTGCTGAATATTGGATGTTATTCTCTGCTACCGCCAGACAGGTCATGAACACAGGAAGGTTGGCTTTTAGTTTGGTCAAGTGATTACATTTCATCTTTATGTTAATGAGATTGTTACTTAAAAAGTTGAATATTATTTTCTTAAAGTTTACAGTCAGAATTATATTTTTGTTCCACTCATGTTTCATGGTATTTGTGATGTGGAGCTACAAATATTTAGTTTTTTTTTTGTTACTGTCAAAGTGCACCAGACTTGATAAATGCCAGTTTATGACAATAGCTAATGATTATCATTTCTGCTGTCACTGACTAGTATTGGATTAAACAATTATGTTTCAAGAAAGTGGTAAAACTTAAGATGGAGATTAAATAAAACTGACTTTTGTTCAATTTTGTTCAGTGATATAACCTACTCTGTTGTGGTCATATGATTGTAAACATTTTGTTTAGGTGGTGCTTCCCTGTATTCATTCCAGGCTATATTCCATGTTTGGATTCCTGATGAATCAAGTTTATGAACATGGAAATGTATTTAAATTTTTTTTTTTTAATGCTACTTTATTCATAATTTGTAATCTAAAAATTGGCATTATATATAATCATTAATGTAAATAAAAAATGTGAAATCAGTGTATTACATTTACAAGTCATGTTAGAAAAAAAATTAAGTAATGCAATATCTTGTGATAGCACATCAGTAATGGACCGAAAAATAAAATAATGACATTTGGTCTTTATTAAAAAATTATTTTGTGTGATTATGTATATTTCTTTGTGTTCAATAAAATTTCAAATTGAAAAAGTAATTTTTAAAAAAAGATAAATGCAAATTAATTTAAGAAATCTATACACTATAATCACAATTGAAATGTTAATAATTTTTAAAGAAATTAATTGGAGGCCGAAATCATTTTTAAAATAAATGAAGTTATCAAAACCATTGTTATTTATACTTTTTATTTATAAAAAAAAAATACATGAGTATAATTTTAAAATTCTTACTATTGGAATGTACAAAGAGTAAAAACATCCAAATGCAGACAAAGTTAAATATCCTGTAACAAAATGGAATGTTTAGGTCACATCAGAAATTTTACCAAAGTTTATAAGTAACCACAATTATTGTCAGCAGTCGGTTTAACAGATTGTTAAATAACTTTACCTATCTAAACTTCTTAAATTTAAGAAATCAACTTTGCTAAATGACCATTACCAGGACAGTTAAACTGGCAGCTAAATGTTTTTTTGGACATAAATATAAAGTTAAAAAAGTTTCGGTATATACATAATTTATAATTAGAACATTTATGTAAACTACCGTATATACTCTTTCAAAAGCTGACTTGTTTAGACATAATTTAGGGGAAAGAGTTGTTTGGGGGGGGGGCTTATGAGAGGGTCATAGGTGATTACTGCATGTATATTGAATATCGATATACATCAAGGTCCTTTTCTACACGATTCGAATGCTTTACCAGAAGCTATAATATATTTATTAAACATCTGCACTTACCTTATTTAATCATTGTTAACATTTTTATAAATGTTTTAATAAATTGTCATACAATTTGATTTCAACAACAAATTTTAATGAACGCTTTTGTCACTGTTTACCAAAGAAATTTTTTGTTGTAAATACCAGTGACACTTTCCTAACAAAGATAGGCAGTACAAAGTTAACAATCATAATGACCAATTTAGCTTGTAGTTTTAAAAATGTGTGCCATTTTGTTTAAGTGTGCTAAAAATTTTTGGGGGTCAGCTTGTGAGGCCATTATTCACTTTTAATACTTTTCTCTTCCTGGAAGGGGGGAGGGGTCATCTTATGAAAGAATGGGCTAAAGAACAATTATATATAGTATTTCATCCTAAGATGTAAACCAACACTTCGTTTGAAGATCTTCACTGCACTTGTGCCTTAAACTTAATCATTTTGTATCGTGTTACACTTTTGTCCATAAAAATAAACTTACATTGAATAATTAGTTATTGTCAAATTTACAAGGCACACAAATTTGCTAGAAAAATATCAATGCAAATTGACATTATTGGAACTATAAAAATCCTCAACTGAGTTGTCATAACGATGAGAACATTTAAGTTTGATTTTTTTTTTTTACAGTCTTGTCTTATTTATTAAATAATGAAATATTTTTATCAGTAACAATATATGTACATTTCAATTTTATATTTACATGTTCACATAATATAAACAACATGTGCATCTAGTTTCATCATTCTGAAAGTCATGAACAGTTTTATTAATATAGCCACCAACATGAACATGCAAGAACAAACATTCTTCTAAACAGTACACTGATGCATAGTCACCCATGTAAGAAAACACTCAAATCAAACAATCAACAACAAAAAAAAGATTGTCCACAACAATTTCAATACAGACATTCAACAACCTCCACTTATACACCTGTTACTTCATTGGTTAAATAGAGTTAAACTTAGGTAAACCTTGGAACCCCATTTTTCTTAAATAGGATTTTTTAAAAAGTCTTTAAAAGATACCAGCCATGAATTTTTAAAAAGGAAATCCATAACTTCTATTGGCTCAGTCAAGGCTCTTGAAGAAAAGAAAGAAAGAACAAATTCCTAAAGCAATAATGCAGATGCATTTTTTTTTTAATAGCTACTAGTGGAATATAATTCTAAAATGTTCCAGAAGCTTGACTGGCATCTCATTTAATTATGAAAAACATTCAACAGAAACACTCACTATGGACTCTCAGATCTATGCTGCCTAACAAATCCAAACAATCATACACCAGTAGTCCTCTGATCAATGCTGCCTTACAAATATAAACAAAAACAGAGACGCGAAGAACGAAATGAAAACTTTCCAAGCCGCTGGATGAAGTGAAAGTCCAGAATTACAGTTGTCGGTTGAGCAGTGGCACTTGATGGTTATCCCCCCATTGTTCTGCCATCCGTAGCACCCGTCCGGTTTGCCTGTTTTTTGCTCACAACTTCTTGTCACTACTTTTGAATCTTTTAGAAGAAAGGAGTGACACTTTTTTAAAAAGATACATTTAATTTAAAAAATTTAATTGACCAAATTTAAAGTACTAAGCAGATTTTTAGAGACGAAACATCTTATGCTAAGTTTCAGTTGAAGCAAGCAGCAAATATTCCTTCCAAGCTAACTTACAGGTTTAGATATTAAAAGCACACACAAAATTAAGGCAAGACCACTCACGTCTCTCCCATCCTTGTATGTAACCAGAGTCACGAATCTTCACGACAGTAGTATACTTGGCACAGACAAAACCATCGTCACATTCTCCGGCAAACAATTCCTTGGCTTCATCAGAGAAAGGGTCCCGGCATTTGATGTCGGCTAGAACCTGACACTGGTAACACTGGAGTCCACATTCTAAATGGCAAGCATTGAATTTGACATGAAATACATGAGGTGCCATAATATTTAAATATCAATTGGACACAGCCCAGCTAAACATTGCAAGTAGACTTAACTACAAAAAATGAAAAGTTTGGACATGTAATTTTAAGGTAACAATTAACAAGCCATTCTTCTATGAGAGGCAGGAAATAGACTAGAATAGACTTTGGTTAAGCATTCTTATGGAACAAAGATGTTACAGAATTGAGTTTTAAAGTTGTACCAAAGGAAAGAATTTACACGAGAATCTCACATATAATTATATTTTTGATGCAATAACATAGATAAAATATAAAAGGCTTATTTCAAATATATTCCACAGCAATAATAAGAAAATATTTCTTTCAAAAATATTTTTCTCCAATAATACACCCCCCACCCACACACACTCAGAGACTGTCAAACACTATTGTTTGATGATGTTTATAGTATAGACTATCACACTAAACAGGCTGAGTGTGGTTGGAGAATAGATCATCACACTAAATAGCTGCCTGTGGACAGATAATAGACTATCAGACAGAACAGACTGTGTTGGAAATAAGGCTGTCACTATCACACAGATCAGACTATGTTGGAATAAGGCTGTCACTATCACACAGATCAGACTGTGTTGGAAATAAGGCTGTCACTATCACACAGATCAGACTGTGTTGGAATAAGGCTGTCACTATCACACAGATCAGACTGTGTTGGAAATAAGGCTGTCACAGAGAGCAGACTGTGTTGGAATAAGGCTGTCACTATCACACAGATCAGACTGTGTTGGAAATAAGGCTGTCACTATCACACAGATCAGACTGTGTTGGAATAAGGCTGTCACTATCACACAGATCAGACTGTGTTGGAAATAAGGCTGTCGCACAAATCAAGCTTAGTGGGGTAGGCAATATTTTGTTTTACACATTCATGAGCCTCTTTGTATTTCTATAGTCTCTAGTGTTTTATACTGAAAAATTACTTAGGGCTCATAGAGAACCTAAATGAAATTTTCAATCAATAAGTTGTTAGGCAATCCTCCAAATCCCAGTCCCAAATTATTTGTGTTATCACATAGATATACTTAGTTATTTATCAAAACGTCTCAGTTATAAGCAATTATGTAATAATTGAAGCCATTTTGTTAATCAGTAGGCTACGTATCTCAGCGTATTTTCATAAATTTCTAAAAATAATTATGACAGTTAGACCAGCCGCTCCAGTAAACACTACTCCCATTGTTTTACCTGCAGAACAACTGTCCGGGTTTGAATTAACTCCGTTTCTGGCAGCTATTTTCAAATGCTGTGTGACTATTACAAGATTTAGTATTTTATTACTGGTTATCGGACAATAAATAACACTTGTAATATGTTCTATCAACAGTCAATATATTTTGATGTACTTCACGTCCACTTGTAAATGAAAAATAATTTGGGACTGGGATCTGGAGGATTGCCAGTTGTTATTAAGTTATTAGTATTATTAGTATGAATGTCAACACTACGTAACTGAGTTAGTGTTAGTAACTCAACTGTTTTATACTAATATTAAATAATAAATTCATAATTCAGTCTACATACAATTTCAGTGTTGAGTGTATCAACTAAAAACTTTATCAGTCTCATACTCATTCACACAAGAATGAAAGTTGATGGACCTCATACTCATATGCCATTCATAAGAGAATGTATTTGTATTTTGTTATGAAGTTTATGAAGCCATGGGCCATGCCATACTCAGAATACTCATACTGACTGACTATAGGCTATAGTGCTATACCATAGACACTCCATAAATCTGTATTTTCGTCTTTTATTTGATAATTCAATTTCTGAGAATGATTTAAGAAGAATCAGAAGTATCAATAAAAACAAATAATACTTAATTATTATAATAAAGTAATAAAGAGGTCATTTCCTGGTTTGGTTACAGGTGTTTGCAGTCTAAAAATGCGGTACATACAGTAAAGGAAACTTTTAAAGTCTTTGGTAGATACTCTCCAAGTTACAATATCTCACCTATTAATGGCAAACTTGTTAAAATAACAAGTGCTTGAACTAAACAATTCATGTTGGGCGTACTTTGATTTACTTTCAAACACTTTTATTAGACAGTCCCCTTGTTTTAACAAGCGGAAGTCGTACCCTAGTTCGCCATCTAGTGGACAGGTAAGACATCAAAGGGTGGCTACTTTCAAAGTCTACTAAAGATACATTCGCACATTTTAAAGAATATTTGTATCTCTCTTTTTTAATAAGGTAACTTGAGGGAGAACGTTGTTTGTTAATAAACAATTTATTTATTTAAACAAATATATATATACACATATATGCAAGAGATGTACATATTATTTCTCAAATTGTAAACCTAGTTTGACATTTCTTATCACAGCGAAAAATAATCTATCTTTAGATTTATTCGCAACGCATTGCAGTGTGAAATGATATCTCTTCTGGTAGCCAATGTAGAAACGGAGTTATCATTGAATATGCTTTTCTTATAAGGGTGTCGGAAACCTAAAAAAGAGCGAAAAGAAACGAGTGTATCTCCAAAATGCCTTCCAAGGCGAAGAAGCATACAATACTTTATTCACTCAATTCTTTTTGTTATTAATTAACAATCTGTTATAGACGCCCCTCCCAGACAGAAGATTATTGCGACCTACGCTTATCCATTGTTTGTGACTAGTCCTGCATTCCTTTTAAGGTTTAAATGTTGATAAAGGGTTAGCTTTCCTGGTTTCTTCAGGCAAACCATCCAAGCCCGGATTCCGGGCTGGAAGAACGAAAATGTGTAGGCTATGTGTTTGTCATTGCATACGGAATAAGAAATGTGTTTTTATCCCTGTGTCTATCTGAGTTTTGTATTATTAGATTATATTTTCCCAATATATTTTTTGTTATTTTGATTTATTTTTTTCAATCACATTTTTTTTAGGTTTACCCATATCATTTTCTATTACTTCTTTAAAAATCAACTTATTGCAGCCCCACTTCTAGTTATTATTTTCGTTAATTTTGGGGTTGGAAGGTGGTTGTGAAATGGATATATGTTTAAGGTGAATTGGTATCAGTGTGAGATATTGATCTAAATTGGCAGCGAATAGATCAATTCAATTTTGCAGTAAAAACCATATTATTGTTTATTTATTTAATTATTTGTAAATAAGTTCAACTTTAAAAAAAGTTTTCAAGATTTGTTTATTTAAATAAAATTCAAAATGCTAAAATAATTCTATAAGCTGACGTGACTCTCCACTATAAAATATAAAAGGACGACAAAAAACAAAAGAAAAATTATATTTATAATATTTATTGATTAGATAGCCTGATGGCGGATTCCGAATTTTATCCCCAAAATTTGAACCATTTATAATTAGACCTAGGACTTTGGACCCTATATAACCAGAATTTGGACCATCAGACTTTAGAAAATTCATAGTTAGACTAAGGATTATTTATATTTAGACTTTGGATCATTTAGAGTTAGACTTTGGATTATTTATAGGATCATTTTTAATCCAATCTTCGACATTCAATGACTGTGACAACTTTTTTTCTTGTTAAATTGAAAATTGTTAAGTTGATAATATACTATTTTTAAAAAAATTACATGTGAAACTGGATAATGTTAAAAATAACTGGCAAGTGAATGAGAGTAGAAGGAAGTAGAGAGGCTCTGGAGAGTGTCTTGTTCTGACTCATTTCTCATACTTTCAACATTACAATGATATCATAACATTTCATTGTTTGTCTCTTTGTCCACATAGCCACACCCCTTCATTTCTCTGGCACTTTGCTGCCTCTCTCACTTCCTCTTTCCCTACACTTCTCTCTCATTCTCTCACAACTCAATGATGCTCACCAAACAACACAATGGTGTACACTAAAAATAATGGTGTACAACAAACAATATAATGGTGTTCATCTAACAACATAATGATGTACCTAACAACATAATGGTGTACCTAGCAACATAATTGTTTTACCTAACAACTAACAACATAATTGTATAGCTTATAACATAATGGTGTACCTAACAACATAATGGTGTATCTATCAACATAATGTTGTACCTATCAACATAATGATGTACCTAACAACATAATGATGTACCTAACAACATAATGATGTATCTAACAACATAATGATGTACACCAAACAATATAATGGTGTTCATCTAACATCATAATTGTGTACCTAACAACATAATGGTGTATCTAACAACATAATGATGTATCTAACAACATAATGGTGTACCTAAAAACATAATTATGTACACCAACAAAAAGATAGGGGAATGAGTTAAAATGTTTATGACATGTCATAACTTGTTAGTTTGTTGGCACATTTGTAACATGCTCATTTGTTTTTCAGGAATCAGAACATTTAATCCTGAACAAAGTCATTTATATTGTAACCCAGAATCAAGTCATTTACGTTGTAATCCTGTACCACGTAATTTATGTTGTAATCCAGAACTAAGTCATTTATGTTGTAATCCAGAACCAAGTCATTTATGTTGTAGTCCAGAACCAAGTCATTTATGTTGCAGTCCTGTTACAACTCACTGTCATTACATTAGGGCTGGTTGGTGGAGGCGGGCTTTTACTTGTAGTTTTGGTTGGTGGAGGCGGGCTTTTACTTGTAGTTTTGGTTGGTGGGGGCGGGCCTAGACTTGTAGTGGTTGGTTGGGGCGGGCCTGGACTTGTAGTGGTTGGTTGGCAGAAGCAGGCCTAGACTTGTAGTGGTTGGTTGGGGCGGGCCTGGACTTGTAGTAGTTAGTTAGTGGGGGCGGGCCTGAACTTGTAGTGGTTGGTAGGTTGGGGCCGGACCTGGACTTGTAGTGGTTGCGGTCATTTATTTTGTCGTGAAGAAGCTTATTTACAGAACACTCTTCAGTGTTACCAATAACTGGCTGTGTTAGCTCATTGCAAGGCTCTTAGCTCGATGATGTCTCTAGCTATGCATTGATCTCTCGTTAGCCACATAGGCCAAGCGGGTCATCCCATTTACAAAGTGGGTTAGCCCTAGTGTCGAAGTGAGTCAGCCCCATTGACGTAAGGGGTCTGCATCAGTGACGTAGCGGGTCTGCACCAATGACGTAGTGGGTCTGCACCAATGATGAAGTGGGGTTAGCCACGAATGACTGTGAGTCAGCCCAGCCACATCGAAGTAATGGGACAGCCACTATGGCGTAATATGGCCGCCCCAATGACGTAGTAGGGCATACCCAGTGACGTAATGGGTCAGCCCTAATGACGTAGGACACCCTAAACGACGTGATAGGTCAGCAAATTTTCGCCCTGCTGCTCACAAGCCATCGTGAGGCGAGCACAGCTAAAACAGACGTTGACGTCAGCAGTGACGTCGATGTCGTGGACGCCCTGGAGTTGCAGAAGTCCGTGTAGCAGAAGCAGCGCTCGGTGTAGCCGCCATTGTTCTGCTGTTTGTAACAACCTTCCGGCTTGACGTAGGTGGAGCCTGGTCTCATGCAAACACGGGACACAACCACAGACACTGGAAAACAAAAGGATAAGTTGAACATTTGGTTGTTGAGTACCCTCCCTTACTTATTTAAACGTTTGAAATGGGCAATGTTTTAAAAAACACCAATCGTATTAAAAGAAGTAAATTGTCTTTGTATTCCGGGTAAGTCGAAAAGATTACTTTTAAACTCAGTGAAAGTTTTGTATCTTAAAATTGCCCTTAACTTTCGTCTTTTTTCCTTTATCTTCATTTTCTACTCGTCATTTTTGTTCTACCTTTCCTAAAATTGTATTTCTACATTTTAATCTTTGGCTACTCCCCCTTTCTCAAATTTCCTCTTCCTGTTCCCTTTCTTTTTTCATTCCTTCTTTTCTTCTCTCAATCATTCAGTTCATTCCCTGGCTTCCCCTCCATTTTACTCCCTTCCTCATCCCTTTTAATCCCTCCTGGTCCCCCCTCGCCGTGTACTCACGTCTCTCCCATCCATTGATGTAACCCGAATCTCTGATCTTGACCTTGGTCAGTGTCTTCAAACATCCCATACATCCGGTCAGGTTCCTGGGTGAGACACAAGTGTTGGGGATGCCACCAAATCTATTGTTGCACTGGGAACAGTTGAGTGCGGCTGTAAGCAGACGAGAAATGAGAGTCAACACACGAGAGTCTAAGTGGAACAGTAACATGTTGGTCAGATGTCCATGTTGGTCAGATGTCCATGTTAGTCAGATGTCCATGTTGGTCAGATGTCTGTGTTAGTCAGATGTCCTTGTTGGTCAGATGTCCATGTTGGTCAGATGTCCTTGTTGGTCAGATGTCCATGTTGGTCAGATGTCCATGTTGGTCAGATGTCCGTGTTGGTCAGATGTCTGTGTTAGTCAGATGTCCATGTTGGTCAGATGTCCTTGTTAGTCAGATGTTCTTGTTGGTCAGATGTCCATGTTGGTCAGATGTCCTTGTTAGTCAGATGTCCATGTTGGTCAGATGTCCGTGTTAGTCAGATGTCCTTGTTGGTCAGATGTCCATGTTGGTCAGATGTCCTTGTTAGTCAGATGTCCTTGTTGGTCAGATGTCCTTGTTGGTCAGATGTCCTTGTTGGTCAGATGTTCTTGTTGGTCAGATGTCCATGTTGGTCAGATGTCCTTGTTGGTCAGATGTCCATGTTAGTCAGATGTCCATGTTGGTCAGATGTCCGTGTTAGTCAGATGTCCTTGTTGGTCAGATGTCCATGTTGGTCAGATGTCCTTGTTAGTCAGATGTCCTTGTTGGTCAGATGTCCTTGTTTGTCAGATGTCCTTGTTAGTCAGATGTCCTTGTTGGTCAGATGTTCTTGTTGGTCAGATGTCTGTGTTAGTCAGATGTCCATGTTAGTAAGATGTCCGTGTTAGTCAGATGTCCGTGTTAGTCAGATGTCCGTGTTAGTCAGATGTCCTTGTTGGTCAGATGTCCATGTTGGTCAGATGTCCATGTTGGTCAGATGTCCATGTTGGTCAGATTCCCGTGCTGGTCAGATGTCCATGTTGATCAGATGTCCATGTTAGTCAGATGTCCATGTTGGTCATATGTCCATGTTGGTCAGATGTCCATGTTGGTCAGATGTCCATGTTAGTCAGCTGTCCATGTTGGTCAGAGGTCCATGTTAGTCAGATGTCCATGTTGGTCAGATGTCCATGTTGGTCAGATTCTCGTGGTGGTCAGATGTCCATGTTGGTCAGATGTCCATGTTAGTCAGATGTCCATGTTGGTCATATGTCCATGCTGGTCAGATGTCCATGTTGGTCAGATTCCCGTGCTGGTCAGATGTCCATGTTGGTCAGATGTCCATGCTGGTCAGATGTCCATGTTGGTCAGATTCCCGTGTTGGTCAGATGTCTATGTTGGTCAGATGTCCGTGTTGTTCAGATGCCCATGTTGGTCAGATGCCCGTGTTAGTCAGATGTCCATGTTGGTCAGATTCCCGTGCTGGTCAGATGTCCATGTTGGTCAGATGTACATATTGGTCAGATTTCCATGTTGGTCAGATGTCCATGTTAGTCAGCTGTCCATGTTGGTCAGATGTCCATAAACACAGTATCTCCTGTCACTAACATGTATAAAATATACCACCACCGAATGCGGTGCGCAGTTGTTTTTCTCCAGAACACCAAGTGTATGCTACAACAATATACGGTGTAATTGGTGACGTCAAAGACAAAGTACCATCAGTCTAAAGACAGTGTGTGGGGGTGGGAAAGGGTTTTAACGGGAAGGCGCATGTTCCTTGTGGGTGCTTCGTCAAGTATTCGCTGAGAATCACCCTAGATACATATCATTTATCAGGAAACGGAAGCACCAAAGTGCCCCATTGTTGGGTGACGAATGCAGCTGCTATTCAACGCTCAGCCAGACATGTGTCTGCTCTTACAATAGGAACAGGACACCAAATGCCACTTTAATTTATAGTCCTATAAATAATTCAGTGACTTGATCGAGTAATTTATCACCTTCATGAGTCGCATCTAATACTTGAAGGTCGTTAACCCCAAAAGATTCTTGATACTGCCTTAAATAGACTATTTCATGACCTCGCAAGATCTATTTTCAACAACATATCTTTACGAGGGACAATTTTCTTCAGATTATTAACGTCATTGGTAGTTAGAAGTTTACGACTCGTTTGTAAAACACAAAGTATTTGGTTGGGGGGGGGGGGATATTTCCCTCCCTTTCACTTTAGTTTATTGATGTTTTGTTCCATTAATATTTTCGTTACAGTTTTTTTTAAAGTTTAAATAAATCTTGTTCTTATCATACGTATTTTTTAAAAAAAATATTCTTACGTTAAAGTCATTTTTATAATTGTAACTGTGGCAACTGGATTTACACATAATTCAGATGACAAAAATTGAGGAAAAAAGCAAAAACAAAAGAAATATTTGTAATTAAACTTACAATAATTCAAAACGTATTAGGAGATGGTAGTGAATATTGCCTCGTCAAGACGACCCAATATGCGGCTGTATACGCGCTCGTCCACTTCCGGTTATTGCTATTCTTGGTAACATTTTTGTTATAAGGTTAAAAAATTCATTGGTGTTTGCGGCTGTATGAGCCTGTATGGTCGTATTGATAGTGACATAGTATGCTACATCGCAGGCCCGGGGTTTGATTCCTTACTGTTAAGTGATAGTTTTTGGGTTAGGTTTAGTGATAGTTTTTAGGGTTTGGGTTAAGTTTAGTGATAGCTTTTAACTTTTAGGGTTTGGTTTAGGTTTAGTGATAGTTTTTAGGGTTTGGGTTAGGTTTAGTGATAGTTTTTAGGGTTTTGGGCTAGGTTTAGTGATAGATTTGAGAGATTGTTTGAATGCACATAGATCTATAGAATCGGAAGTTCAATGAAAGGCGCAGTGAAAACTTGTAACGCTTCAATTTTATAAACATCATTTTTTACCGGAAGTAGACGAGGCGATATCCGCTACCTTAGGAGATAATCGGTACTTTAAAAAAAAAAACAGCTATTCAGAATCACACCGGATGTGTCATCCCATAACTTAATGACGAAGTTGCCTCCCAGGATTCTCTCTCTACCCCATGACGTTCTTAAATTATACAAGCCCCCTAACTGAAACACCCAGGATATCCCTTAATGTCCCCAGATAGAGGACAAGGAGGGCATAAAATTGTAGACAAGAATACTTCATATTTATGACGATATTTAGTGGATTGTTTTGTTAGCGTCATCGCTTCAGTACAGAAAGTTCACGGGGGAAAGGGGGATGGGGGTGAATTAATTTAAAAAATGTATTTTAAAAAAAAAAATAATAATTAAAATTTTTAAAAAAAAACTTTGCTCAATGAAAGTAAAATTCGTCCCATTTGAAGTTTTTCATAATTTACTACTTCGTAGTATTAGTCCACTAAAATGTTGCCATAAACTATTCCCTGTTTTACCCAAAAGCTTAGAGGAGAAAGGCTTTCACTTTATGTATACTAAATGTGATCTGCACATTCGAATAAGTGTACTCTATTAAGTATACTAAATCTAATATGCATATTCTAATCTTAAAGTGCCAATATTTATACTATGTTTGGATAATATAATATGTATATTTAAAATAGAGCATAAACATTAATATATAATATTTTAATGTTTCTGTTATATTATTCACCTTCTACTTTGTTTTTTGTTTTGGCTTCCTTATGTCTCGTAAGACGACGGAATTTTCTGTGCTCCTGTGGGATTTATGCACGTGATCTTGCAGCTTCTGCTGTGGCTGTACAAGCCCACTCGCGAATGGCAGCCTTTGCTGCACTTCTCACACTGAAGGGTAGTGCTATTAGCACCTTCTACTACGTATACTATAATCTTCACAGTCTACATTTTCACATCGGTGATTGTCAAGCCTCATCATTCACGTGATCACGTAAGTGACAAGAAATTCATTGATAAACATGATTGGAAACATCTTAAATCTGTCATGGCATTCACGAGTAATCACGAGCACACAGATCTTCAAAATACAGAAAACCCAGGCTGTGAATTTAGAAAGAGCTTAGCTCTACAGAGGCCACAAATAGATCAAGTGATAATGGCATATTGTTGAAAGCATGTAGAGATCATGAGAAGCACATGTATCAACAAAAATATAGTCAACACAACCAAGTGGTCGGAATAAATGTTACCCCCACTCCAAACCTGTCACCACACAACTGTCACCCCAAATCTGTCACCACACAACTGTCACCCCAAATCTGTCACCACACAACTGTCACCACACAACTGTCGCCCCAAACCTGTCACCACACAACTGTCACTCCAAATCTGTCACCACACAACTGTCACCCCAAATCTGTCACCACACAACTGTCACCCCAAATCTGTCACCACACAACTGTCACTCCAAATCTGTCACCACACAACTGTCACTCCAAATCTGTCACCACACAACTGTCACTCCAAATCTGTCACCACACAACTGTCACCACACAACTGTCACCACACAACTGTCACCACACAACTGTCACCCCAAATCTGTCACCACACAACTGTCACTCCAAATCTGTCACCACACAACTGTCACCCAAATCTGTCACCACACAACTGTCACCACACAACTGTCACCCCAAATCTGTCACCACACAACTGTCACCCCAAATCTGTCACCACACAACTGTCACCACACAACTGTCGCCCCAAATCTGTCACCACACAACTGTCACTCCAAATCTGTCACCACACAACTGTCACTCCAAATCTGTCACCACACAACTGTCCCCCCAAATCTGTCACCACACAACTGTCACCACACAACTGTCGCCCCAAACCTGTCACCACACAACTGTCACTCCAAATCTGTCACCACACAACTGTCCCCACACAACTGTCACCCCAAATCTGTCACCACACAACTGTCACCCCAAATCTGTCACCACACAACTGTCACCACACAACTGTTGCCCCAAATCTGTCACCACACACCTGTCGCTCCAGATCTGTCACTACACAGCTGTCGCTCCAAATCTATCACCACAGATCTGTCACTCCTAATCTATCACCACAGATCTGTCACCCCAAATCTGTCACCCACAGCTGTCGCTTCAAATCTGTCACCCCACAGCTGTCGCCCCAAATCTGTCACCACACATCTGTCACCCCAAATCTGTCACCACACAACTGTCACCCCAAATCTGTCAACACACAACTGTCGCCCCAAATCTGTCACCACAGATCTGTCGCTCCAAATCTATCACCACAGATCTGTCACCCCAAATCTGTCACCCCACAGCTGTCGCTTCAAATCTGTCACCCCACAGCTGTCGCCCCAAATCTGTCACCACACATCTGTCACCCCAAATCAGTCACCACACATCTGTCACTCCAAATCTGTCACCACACACCTGTCGTCTCAAGTCTGTCACCACATAGCTGCCACGCCTAATCTGTCCCCGCCTACCTGTCACTCAAAATCTGTCACCACACACAAGTCAGCCCACCCTTGCACCACCCTTAAAGTTGCATTTTAAACAACAAGATTTAAAAAGAAACAATCTGTAGCGGTTATTGTCCTGTTGTATTTTTGGTTTGTAATTTACAGAGCCCGCCAGCCATTGTGGCCTAGATAGCTAGAAATGCTCTCCTTATTTAGCAGTAAAAATCAATTGAGTGTCCTTACAAATGTGCGTATCAACTTGATAAGGAAATAAAATTCCCGCAGGAGTGACTGATAGGCGTACCATAAAACTGAGTTTACAACTGCCCGATCGTAAATGCAAGTGACTTTTACTACGTGTCAATTACAATGACTGAAATGTGGCCTCTCCGATTAGAAAAATCTGGCAAATGTAGACTCTCCTGCATAAATTCATAAATCATAGGGGGAGTTCGCAAACAGAAAAAAGACACGCCCATTTGGGGACTCTTTGGGATTGTTATTTTTCGGCCCTATAAATAAAATAAAATATTTTAAACAATTAATGAAACAGAAAACTTGAAAACAATTTACTAAAATTTAAAATTGACGATAAATCTAAGAGACCTCCACTATCTTGTCTTATCTTTACACACTCTCCTTCTATATAGAAATTAATTACGTTCACAGACCCCGTTTGGTCTGTCGGAAAGTGACGCAGCGCTAACTGGCCACGGCTATGAGGGTTCACGCATTACCTAGCCGCCTTTGTTTCCTACCCCCAACTAGTGTTATGTACCCATTCGGGTCTGGGTGAACTCAGGGACATCTTTGGCCAGGGAAGAAATCCATGCCTTCACGGGGATTTAAACCCGTGACAATCGGTACGCTAGCCGAGCGCGCATGCCTCATCGACCAAGTTGCCAGGTTTCCATTAACTGGAGAAAAAAGTTGGAAACGTTGACTTGATTTCTGTTATTTAAAAAAAAATATTTTCTGCACTGGTTTTGTTTGCATAATGCATTTAAAGAAATTGATTTTTTTTATTTGATCACTGACTTGTTCACATATATTTTTTTAAAAAATAATAGAATTTAGAGATCCCTTTCCACTGATCTGAGACTGCTGTCCGCTGACCAGAGACTGCTGTCCACTGACCAGAGACTGCTGTCCGCTGACCAGAGACTGCTGTCCGCTGACCAGAGACTGGTGTCCGCTGACCAGAGACTGATGTCCACTGACCAGACACAATTGCCCATCCACTGACCAGAGACTGATGTCCACTGACCAGAGACTGCTGTTCACTGACCAGAGACTGCTGTTCATTGACAAGAGACTGCTGTCCACTGACCAGAGACTGCTGTTCATTGACAAGAGACTGCTGTCAACTGACTAGAGACTGCTGTCCATGCACTAACCAGAGACTGCTGTCCATACACTGACCAGAGACTGCTGTCCACTGACTAGAGACTGCTGTCCACTGACTAGAGACTGCTGTCCACTGACCAGAGATTGCTTTCCACTGACTAGAGACTGCTGTCCACTGACCAGAGACTGCTGTCCACTGACTAGAGACTGCTGTCCACTGACTAGAGACTGCTGTCCACTGACCAGAGACTGCTGTCCACTGACCAGAGACTGCTGTCCACTGACCAGAGACTGTTGTCCACTGACCATAGACTGTTGTCCACTGACCAGAGACTGCTGTCCCCTAACCAGAGACTGCTGTCCACTGACCAGACACAATTTTCCATTCATTGACCAGAGACTGCTGGCCTCTGACCAGAGACTGCTGGCCTCTGACCAGAGACTGCTGTCCACTTAGGACTATTGTTTGCAGGTAAACAGACCTGTTGCGGAGTTGCCAGCTTAACTCCAAGAGGACTTCTGCAAAAATCTGACAATGATTGCAAAATCAGTAGAAGTATAAAAAAAAAGTGTCAATGACCTGTGTGAATTAGACTGATATTGACCATCCATGTATGTGATTGACATTAAGAAATTGTTAACTGTCCTGGTTTAGGGAGGGGTTGGTAGATTCAAAGATCCTTATTCTGTCCGTTGGTACGTAAGCTAAGTACAAAATCTCGTATGCAAAGTTGCACAGCGTCCATATTTTGTGACATATTTGACAAAATTTGCTTCACGGTAATGCTAAACTGGCGGTTGGATACCGAAGTCAATATTTCCATCGCCTAATAATCCGAGGGGCGTGGAAGCAAAAATAAAAATGTTGATAAATGACTATTTCTAAACGGTCTTCAGTGAGATGGGCGCCGCCCAGGTCTACCAAGCCCTGAGGTGAGATGGGCACCGCCCAGGTCTACCAAGCCCTGAGGTGAGATGGGCGCCGCCAAGGTCTACCAAGCCCTGAGGTGAGATGGGCGCCGCCAAGGTCTACCAAGCCCTGAGGTGAGATGGGCGCCGCCCAGGTCTACCAAGCCCTGAGGTGAGATGGGACTCGCGA